>LGTU01000064.1:0-71082 GCA_001314425.1 Phytophthora pluvialis | reverse complement strand
AGCCGTCGGTGGACTACCTAAGAAGAAGTTCACGACTACGATGGCTATTAAGCGTGGTTACGGCCCAAAATATTGTTGAGATGGATAGAGGAAATGAGGAAGTGGAATTCATGGAGCACTAGGCCCGAGCATCCTAGCGACCCGTAGGTTTCGTACCTATAATACCGAGGCTGGGAGGTTAAACCCCTCTCCTGGTCCAAACATCCTATCTTTACATACAGCTCGTTCAATCTCAACAGATATCACCGCGTGTTTTTTGGATTTCGACGCGACATATTTGCGTCGTGGGCCGGACATATTCTCAAGAAATGTCGGACATCTTTTTTTCCATCATAAGTCAATTCTGACCCCCCTATTACTTCAACTACAACTGCCTCCTCAAGTACATGTACATGGATACATGTACACTGGCCGACACCTTCGTGGATCTTCTCCTCCTGAGCGGTTGTCACCAGCTTCGCGTCGGCAACCGACTGCACCAACCGCAAGCCGCCAGGACCGCGTTGGCAGGCTCCTGTCAGACGCTGCACCCTAAGTTGGCAGCGGCGGGATGCAACAATTATTGCTGGCCAAATCAGGGGCGTTTAGACCGATCTGATACTGCTGACGTGGCCTGCTTCAACTGAATCTTTCTACGCCCCCGATCGGGTGGCTGTGGGCGGGAGTTCGCGTGCTGCACTCGCGCCATCGTTTTCGGGGCCTCGTCAGCGAGTCCTCCAGTCCTCCCACCGGTCGCCGAAAAGCGTAGGCAAGGACGCTAACTGCGGCGTTGCTACGAATAGCGGAGCGCCGAATAAGCCAAGCCCCGTTACGACGACGTAGTGCAAGCGTAGCTGCTCGATTGCAAACATGCTAGAGCGACAATGTAAGCATCACAGTGCTGACGCAGTGCAGGTCACTGCCTCTCGAACGGAATGACAAAACGCGCCCGCGCACTTCGACTTGGCGGTTATGCACCGCCTGGAATGCGTCATGGTGCCGATGACGCTAGGACAGGACGTAGCTCGTGTACAAGAGCTCGCTTGCCCACCAGGGTAAACCAGCAATCAGGTGAAACTTCCTACCAGCGGCCAGCGATACCTCTGACAGAGGGGCACAGGTCTTAGGTCGTCCTGCCATCGGTGGAGGTTTGCCTTGCCGACAATCGATCTTGTGCTAAAGCGTTGATCCGTTCTTGCTAGCGGTTCCAGCCTGTGCCTTCCAGGTCCTGGGGAGTACGCCGATGCGGTGAGGTTTATCCCCAGGATACTGTCGCTACATGTACTGAAAAGCAAGGCTACGACCGCCATGCTGCGTTGTCAAAATGCCTGGACATGGCCACGCGCTTAGAGAACCCAGCCTTCGTATCCGTTCGAACGGATCGGAGAGGACATTCTACTCGCGGTAACATCGCTCCAGAATTAGTGAACTACCGTATTATCTTTTCCTCGAGGGCGGCATTTTACTTCGTACTAGATGAAGTTCTCCGTACCATGAGATAACTTTCGCCCTGAGGACAGTGCCCCTTCGCAATATGTGCTCGATCTGTCACTATTTTCCGTCAAGGGCTAGGGGGCATCTATCAATAGCATAGTTTAACTTTCGATTTTCAGACTTGATCCCAGTATGCCGAGTCGCCGTATCTATAACCCCGCCGTAAGCCGTTTCGATCTCATTACTCAACCTGCCGCTTGGAGCGCAAGACTCAGCCAGGGAACTTTCCTCGACTCTGGGGCGCCAGAGAGGACCTCACCCGGCGCCTGGAGCAAAGATCTGGCCGCAGCTTCAACCGCGCTCCAGCCTGCCGCTCGCCCACTTCGCGATTAGCACCGAGGACCCCGGCGGCGGCACCAAGAGACACAGGCCCGGAAATCAGGTCGCGCCGCCATGTTCTGGTCCGCGGCGCTGGACCTCAAGACGCAGCGCGCGCCCAGCCGAGCGCCGTCCTACGGCTCCTTCAGCCGCTCGAGCAGCAGCAGCAGCTTCCACATCCCGCAGAGCATCCCGGAGCACCAGCCCGTGTCGCAGTTCACGTCCCCGCTGCCGGACCCGCGCCGCGTCGAGGAGTACTTCGAGCGCCCCGACACGGCCTTCGCGCGCACGCGCGCGTCGCTGCAGCTGTCGGAGCACACGCAGACGGCGCTCAAGATGCTGCTGCAGGGCGAGCGCGAGCTCAAGCCCAAGCCCACGCGCGGCCGGGCGAAGGTCGAGCTCAAGCCCAAGTTCGCCCCGGACATGTACAGCATGAGCAAGATCAGCGGCTACAGCGCGCGGCAGGCGCCCATGAAGGAGCTGCCCGAGCGCACGCCGCTGCTCAAGCCGCTGGCGCGCGCGCACGGCCAGGAGGAGCCCAACCCGCAGGAGAACAGCAACGAGCACAACTACTGGATGCTGGAGCTGGAGCGGCGACGCGCCGGGCTCCGGAGGAGCAGACGCCGCACGTGCACCCCCATGTCGGAGAGAGCCACCACGTCGCCCCTCAAGGTGGGCGTGGTCATGTGCTCCGTGCCGCTGGTGCTGGTGCTGGGCTTCGTGCTCTTCGTGTTTCTGTTTGGAGGAGGAACCGACGCGTCCGGCAACGTTATGAGCGTTATGAACAACCTGCTGGGCGTCGGCGGCGGCGACGACACAGATTCCATCGCGGCAAGGCATGGCGCCGCTTCACAGAACACGGGTAGGATCGCTAGGACGTTTGATCGTCCGCCGGAGGAGATACAACTGGAAGACGAGAGCCCCGTGATGGCGCTGGACGTGTCGTCGGACCAGACTAGACTGCGCGGCTCGCAGGAGAAGAAGGCGGGCAAATGACGAGGCATGGAGTGAGTGCGTTACTCAATGTACGACGAAAGCGAAACGATAAGAACAAGCAGAGCACCACCTTGCAGCGGGCGCCAGTTCTGGCCAGCTACCAGTGCGAGCTTGGAGTCCAGGCTGACAAAGTATAACAGGCAAAGTATCCGATAACAAGAGTGTGACAAATGCAAAACAATGCACCACGGTAATACTCATCGCTTCCGGTCTCGAACTACACGTGCTCTACTCGCAAACCCTCGCTTCCTAGGTCGTAAAGAAAAGGTTGAGCAGACCTTGGAGGTACGCGACGATCTCGCCGGCACCCAGCTTCGACTCGCCATAAATGCGATCCACAAAGGTGATCGGCACCTCCACAATGGAGTACTCGCGTTGGCGGGCGCGCACGAGGATCTCCATCTGGAAGACGTATCCCAGACCCTGGATCGCGCTCATAATGTCCTCGATGACGTCGCGCTTGTACAGACGGAAGCTGCCGGTGAGGTCCGTCACAGACGGGTTCAGCAGCACCGTCGCCAGGTAGTTGGCCACACGACTCGTCAGCTTGCGACGCAGGTCCCAGCCATATACCTGCACAAGCAGACCATCACAGCAACCACCGTCAGGACAGCAAACTGCAGCGGCAAAGCTCCTGCTCATACTTACGCCACCGCCTGAGACGTATCGCGTGCCCGTGACGATATCGCAGTTCTCCTCGGCCTGCTTCCTGTTGGCATCAACACGACAGCATAGCGTAAGCCTGCATTCTCATCAACACTCTTGCTTTGCGACGTACTTTATGAACTCCGGAATGAACTTGGGCTGCATGGAAGAACACACCACACGAGAAAACACGGAACCAGCAGTCAGCGCCCTCTTCCACCTTGCTCCATTGAACTCACACCGGACAACAGGAAAAAGATGACGCACGTGGTGCGACAGATCAGCGTCCATGAGGAACACAAAGTCGCCCGTCGCCTGCTTGAGGCCGTCGCGGTAGGCGGAGCCCAGCCCCAGTTTGCCTTCGCGCGGCAGGATCACGAGCTTGTCCTTGCCGTAGATCTGCTGCAGGTCGCGCGCCACCTGCAGCGTGCCGTCCGGACTGTTGTCCTCCACGACCACGATCTCGTACTTGAGTTTGCTGCGGCGAATGGCAGCAGGAAGCAAGCAAGTGGTGAGTCGAGTTAGTCGCGTGTATCAACGTGCCATTGCGCAGGCTACAGAGAGAGCTGGAGCGCCAAAGCGGCACGCACTTGTCGACGAAGGTCTTGTCCAGCAGCCAGACCATGAGCGGCAGGTTCTCGCGCTCATTGTACGTGGGCAGTAGCACCGAATACTTGTGCTCCGTCGCCATCTTGTCGTGTCCGTGATTGAAAACTGTTCCACGCGTCGAAATGTAAAATACGTGGACCACACAGAGACAATCATTTCGGTACACTTGGATCAAAGCGAAGGGCTGCGTCATTTGAGTTGCGGATGATGGAGCGCAAGCCGTCGTCGCTGCAGCCCGGAGCGAGGCCCAGCAGCCGGGAGCGAAGGCGAGCTAGTGTTTCTATTGTCTTACTCTACTAGTGGCAGTGGACGATTTGTGCTGGTCGAGCTGGGAATATATTGCTCTAACGTAATGGTGGCGACCGCAGACGGGTGGTGCGCTTCCGGACGTCGCTGCACAACACGGTGCTGGATGTGATGCAGCGCCAAGGCGGCTGGATCGAGACGGACAGCGACCTGGACTGGGACTTGCACTGGGCCGACGTGGGCTGGGTCCGAGAGAACCTGGACGCCTTCACGCCGCTTCAAGATCACCAGGTACGAGGTGAAGTGAAGAATGGAGATCTTGCGTCGGAGAGAAAGTGGCAGCTCACTGTTTGCTTGCGTGTTGTTTTGCAGCGGATTAACCACTTCCAGAATCACTACGAACTCACGCGCAAGGACCTTCTGGTCAAGAACCTCAAGCGCATCAAGAGGCAGCTCGAGCGCAGGTGAGGTTTTCCCACTGTAGCCATGTGTCCACGGATGTATCCATGTTGTTTGACCTGCTTGGGATGTTGAAGTGCTGATGCGGATTCGAGACGCGAGGCGGAGCTCTACGACTTCTGGGCGGCGACGTTTGTTTTGCCGCATGAGTATGGCATGTTTCTGGAGGAGTTCAAGCGCACGCCGGGAGGCAGATGGATCATGAAGCCCGTGGGTAAGGCGCAAGGACGCGGCATTTTTCTGTTTGAGAAGCTGAGCGACATCAGCGAGTGGAAGCGAGATGCCTCGTGGAAAGGTGACGGCGCCGTGCAAGCCAAGACAGCAGATACGTACATCGTGCAGAAGTACGTCGAGTCGCCGTACCTGCTGGGTGGCAAGAAGTTCGACTTGCGGTTGTACGTGCTGGTGACGAGCTTCTCGCCCTTGACGTTTTGGATCTACCGAGCGGGGTTTGCCCGCTTCTCCCACACGCGCTACTCTCAGCGCAAAGGCGACATGGACAACCTCTTCATGCACTTGACCAACGCATCGGTGCAAAAGGGTGCAGACGACTACGACGAGCGTCTTGGGTGCAAGTGGCCACTTCACAGTCTCAAGATGTTCCTCATTAGCAAACACGGCCAAGAAGCTGTTGATCGCTTGTTCCTCGCCATCCAGTCCCTCATCACGCGTTCTTTGTTGGCTGTACAGCCGACGATCATCCAGGACCGACACTGCTTCGAGCTTTACGGGTACGATGTGCTCATCGACAGCGCGCTGAAGCCGTGGCTCATCGAGGTGAACGCCTCGCCGTCGTTGACAGGCGACACGGACGCCGACTACGCGCTCAAAGCCAACCTCGTCCAGCACGCACTAGATATTGTGGACCTGGAACGCCGTCGTGAGGGCAACGAGCTCCACCTCGGCGGGTTCGACCTCGTCTGGAACAATGGCAGCGCCGTGCCGAACGCCAAGCCGGACGGCTACAGCTCATACCTGGGCTGCACGTTCGAGAGCATGGACGCCCCCGGGCGAGGATAAGTCGACACCCCTATCAAAGCAAGGCAGCAGAACTCGTCTGGCTGATTCGTATTTGCTACTTGGTGTTTGCTGGTTCGACCCTGAATGCTCCGTTCTATTACAATTCTCCTGCGCCTGGTGCGCTTCGGTTGCGATGACACAGAGGAGTAGAAGCATTTCTCCCGTCCAGACAAGAGCATCCACCCATCTCGAAGGGACGAGACTCCTCTGCAGCAGTTCGCGTCGTCCTCCGCCGCTTAGTCCTCGTCCTCGTCGTCGTGCAGCGAGGCCCAGGCGTTCTTGGTCTCCACGGCCTTGGACGAAGGCGCCTTCATGCCCTGCAGCTGGGCCTTGGAGGCATCCACGCCCAGCGACGGGAAGGCGCGCTCGTTGTCGAGCTGGATGCGGCGATTCACGCGGTTGCGCTGCTCCTGTTCGGCCCACGTGGTGGCCACGGCCTCCTTCTCGTCCGGGTTCTTGTACTTCTTGGGCTGCTTGGCCCACTGGAAGGCCGCCCTCGCCTGCTCCTCCTCCTTGTTCAGCGACAGGTCCGACAGCACCTTGCCGGACGCCGTGGCGGCGGGCGCCGGAGCCTTCTGCGGCGCGGGCTTGGGAGCGGCCGCGGCGGCGGCGAGGGCGGCGCGCTCGGCATTCTGCGCGCTGGTCTTGACGATGACGTTGGCGTTGACGGTCGTGGATTTCTTCTTCTTCTTCTTGCCGAACAGGGAGTTGAGCTTCACGTTCGGGTCCGCCATGTCGGGCTGCAAGGAAGATATTGTAGGAGCGAGCGGATGGCTGGCTCGTGTGATGTGCCGGACACCAAGTGGCGGCAAAGTGGGCATAGTGAACCCAAGTCACCACCCTTTAGTGACCACATGGAGCGGCTTCACATGGATGGGTACAAGTGGTTGATCTTCGCGGCATCGCTGCGTTGCTCAGCTCGTGGTGACGGACGTAGAGGCAATCGAGGATTCAGGGCTAGCAAGCAAGCAACCGAGTTGGTTGCGCCTTGGCCTTCGGGAACATTCGACGTTGAAGCAGACGCCCAGCCAAGGCAGAAACGGATTTGCAACCGAAACAAAATTCTCGTGGGCGCTCGAAATGCACGCGATTTGCCAGTCGGTGGCACCAACTTGGTGACCAACTGTCCACGCGGCGGTGCCCCCCAATGCTGCTCCGAATGCTCGGCTATCGATGCAATGGCAAGCCATGACGACACCTGAGCCCTTGCAGCCAGCACTCGCGCAAAGACGGACGTGTTCAACACGCAGCACAAACTGTGCCATCCGATGGTACGCTTCAAATTACGAAACCGGGTACTCTTTTAAGGCGTTGCAACATCCAGTAGGACTATATGCCCAATCGCTACAACCTTTGACCTTTACAGTATAACAGTAAACGATCGAAGCGACGCTCTCACTTCCCAATCTGAGCTCGACAACGCACGCCGCTCAAGGATCCCTACCAGCACCGTCGCCATGACTGCGCCCACGCCCGCCAAGAGCTGCCTGTCCTGCGGCAGCGCCGACGCCAAGAACCGCTGCGGCGGCTGCCGGTGCGTCTACTTCTGTGGCCGCGACTGCCAGCGCCAGAGCTGGCCAAGCCACCGCCCGACGTGTGCGCAGTCGCCGCGCGCACCCGTCGAGACGACGCGCATACCCTCCAATAGCATACAGTGCGTTGGTATACCCGGCGCTGCTGCTGCGCCCGTGGCCGCGTCGCCGCCCAAGAGCGTGCGCCTCGTCACGGAGCCCGTGCAGGTCGTGGAGATCCCTGCCCAGTCCGCAGCAGCAGCCCCCGAGGAGCAGCCCAAGCCGCAGAAGAGGAGCAAGAAGCACAAGAAGAAGTGCAAAGCGCGCAGCAACAGCATGCACGTGGCCTCCTTGAGCGCCCCGCTGGCCCGCGCGCAGCAGCGCAAGAGCCGCTCCGCCTCGCTGGGCACCAAGAAGCACATCATGTGGGGCGACGTCCAGGCGCGGGAGTTCGCCCGCTTCCCTGGCGGCGGCGGCGCCGTGCCCTACGACGGCACGTGGGCCCTGGGGCTCGGCAAGAAGCTCGCAGACGTCGAGCTTGGCAGTGTGCTCGAGGTGGAGCAACTGCGAGAGCAGGCGCTGCAGGAGCGAGCCAAGAAGCTGTCCAAGTCCAAGCGACGCGACGTCCGCGTGGGCGAGACCCGCCAGTTCGACTACCGTCGAGGCGTGGACAACCCGCTGTTCTCGAGGTTGAGCGAGGGCGAACGCAAGAAGGTCTTCACGCTGGAGAAAAGGGCCCAGGAGGAGGGAGCCATTGAGATTCAACTGTCCACGTCCCCGGACCTGAGGAAGTCGTGGCGGAAGTATTCGACCAGATCCACGTCGAGCGTCGAGGCGGCCGAAGAGCTGCAGGTGGCCGACGCTGCCCTGACCACGCCGGATTTCGGCTGTGTGTCTATTGAGCAGCTCGACGAGTTCGCCAAGATCCGCGACTCGCGCGACGGCGCCTGCGGCTGCTCGTGCGGAGAACTGGTCAAGAAGGTCGCCAAGATGAACGTGAAGAAGCTGCGTGCGTTCCTGCAGGAGCACAACGTGCCGCTCCCCGGGCCTGGCAAGACGGAGCTCATGGCGGCAGCCAAGAAAGTGGCGCGCGAGCAAAAGAACTGCGCGAGTGCCGACTCGGACTGCGAGTGCGCGCGTAACGGCGTCCCGTGCCACTCGGACGCGTGCGAAGGCTGCGCCGGAGACTGCCACAACCCGTTCCAGCGATACGAGTACAAGAGCACCGAGGTGAAGCAGTACCGCAAGCAGCAACTGACCAAGTGGCGTCAGCTTCAGGGCGAGCCCCAGCAGTCGAACGAAGTGGCTGCTCCCATCTGCGTTGCCTAGTGAGGGTAAGAATGCAGCGAAAAGAGTGAAAATGCTCTTTGAGTCGTCAAACCTGACCGCCATGTATACGAGGATCACTGCGATAAATGTACAACACCAGAAAAAATATACTTCAAGTAGTAGTTAGCCATGCAAAGCAAACACGCTTGTACTTGTCAAGATAAAAATCCAATTTCCAGTGAGTAGCCGACTCCACCTCCGCTCTTCGATCGGGCGGAATTCACATGTGAGGACAGGCGGACTAACTGACTGCTAGCTCTTGCAACTCGATTGCTCTGCTGCTTTCTCCTACTGAAAGCAAGTTGGCTCAGCTCTGCATCTGCATGCAGGTAGCTTGAATGGACTAAACAGGTCCTGCGACGGCGGGAAATTTACCTACAATTACCGTCGTCGCGAGAAGATGTTACGGCTGCCACGGCTACCGGGCTGGCTGCTGGGCTGCGTCGCACGTTTGTTACGGCGCTTGTAGACGGCGATCTGGTCGTCCACGCGGATACCCCACTGCAGGTGCTCGGCCTTCACGGCGGCGTTCAGGAACAGGTTCAGCTTCTCGGCACGCTCGCCGATCGTCTTCTGCGAGAAGTTGCCCACAACGTGGCGGTGCGGCAGCTCCGGGATGTCACGGCGCTTCATGCCGTTCTCCTTCATAAGACGGTCGCACAGCGAACTGCATCACAGAAACAGAAGCATATCCTAGTTAGCATCATCGTTGAGGTGACCAAATTTGTGAGGCCAACTGCACGTACCGGAAAGTGCTGTAACGCTTCCAGCAGTACACCGTGCCGTAGTTGTTGGTGCGGATCTCCAGCTTGTACTGGATGAACTTCTTGCCCGTGCGGTTCACGATGCGGCTGTCAACGATGCGCGCCGACACGAGACCGATCTCATCTGGAACTGTAATGGCAAAAACGAGTAAACGTCATCAGCCTCACCATCTTCAATGAAAAACTCGTATCCCCTGGCAACGTACTTGGCAGGGATGCATCCTCCACAATAGCGCGTTCCTCCTCTTCCTCCGCGTACACGACAAC
Source organism: Phytophthora pluvialis (assembly GCA_001314425.1). NCBI lineage: Eukaryota > Oomycota > Peronosporomycetes > Peronosporales > Peronosporaceae > Phytophthora > Phytophthora pluvialis. The sequence continues at coordinate 61,445 of LGTU01000064.1, read as the reverse complement.
GTCTTTGATCTGCACGAACGCAAGGAATTGGTCGTCGTCGGGGGCGTTCACCTCCGTGTTGATGGCGTAGCAGCCGACGTGGGGGTCAAGACCCACGACCTCGCCCGTGCCGAATGGCGTGTCCACCTTGGTGCGCGGCGACAGGATACGGTCGTCGTCGAGGTTGACATCCTCACTGGGAACGGTGATCTGCATGCCTCCCATGCCGTTGTCCATCTTGACAGCGTACGTCTCGCCTTCCTTGTCATAGCTGACGACGCGGCCCGGGCCACGCTGATGCACAAGCACGGGCACGTCCTTGGAAAGAGACTGCTCGTATTTCTCGTTCTTCTCCTGCTGGATGCGCTCCTGGCGGATGCGCTCGGCCTCCTCTTCAGCAAGCTTGGCGGCAAGGGCCGCCTCCGCGAGCTTACGCTCACGCTCTTCGGCCTCCTCCTGCGCACGGCGCTCCTCTTCCTCACGAATGCGCGCGTCCTCCGCCTCACGAGCATGGACAGCCAGGTAAGCGGTCTCCTCCTCTTCCTCGCGAAGGCGCTCCTCTTCAGCGAGACGCTCTTCCTCCTCGAGACGCAGACGTTCCTCCTCCTCGTCTCGGAGGCGCTTCTCCTCAGCGAGACGCTCTTCCTCTTCACGACGCGCGGCCTCCTCGGCCTCGAGACGCGCAGCCTCTTCAGCCGCAAGACGCTCCTCCTCCGCGCGGATAGCCTCCTCTTCAGCGAGACGAGCGGCCTGCTCCGCGGCAAGACGCTCCTCTTCCGCCCCGGCCGCTTCAGCGGCGCGACGCTCCTCCTCCTCGATGGCACGGAGCTCCTGCAGACGCTCGGCCTCCTCCTGCTGGCGACGGCGCTCCTCCTCGGCCTCCTGCTCCTTGCGGACGGCCTCCTCTTCGGCCAGACGAGCGGCCTCCTCCTTGGTCGCGAGCTCCGCCGCCTTGCGCTCCTCCTCGAGGCGCCGGCGCTCCGAGGCGTCCGCCGCCATCTTCATGCGCAGCTCCTCCTCGGCGCGGCGCTCGTTGTCGATCTGCTCGCGGCGCAGGCGGCGCGACTCCTCCACGCGCGCGTCGTAGGCGGCGTCGTCCAGCTGCTTGGCCGCGCGCTCCTCGTCCGAGAGCTCCTTGAGCTCGTCGGCGTCGCGGCGCGCCTGGTCCTGCTTGGCCAGCTCGGCCATGTACTCCGCGCCGTGCTTCTTGCGCAGTTTGCGCACGGCGAAGGCGCGGCCCAGGCTCTGCATCTTGGTGGCGTTCTTGTGCACGTAGGCCATGGTCTTGGGGCGGTGCAGGTACCAGAACTTGACGGCGGCCTTGGAGCTCATGATGGTCTCCAGGTCCAGCGGCCGCAGCTCCGTCTCGTCGGACTGCATGGCCTTGTGCGTGGCCTCGTCACGGTGCAGCGCTTGGTGGTCCGTCAGCACGTTGGACTCGCGCCCGTCGTTGGGCTTCCAGTAGGACGAGTACATGGCGGCGGGCGGAAGAGCGGCTGCTACGACCAGTTAGGGACTCGACGGTGGCGAGTAGAGAGGGGAAATGCGCGCGCGGGGCGAACTGGCAGCGGCAGGGGAGGGGGCAGAGCGGAGGGGAGAGCGCTTCGGCTTGAGCAGCGTAGCTTCGAAAGCTTGTCGATTGTGTCCAGGAGGAGGAGAGACGAGGCGAGAGGGAGAGGTCGGGTTCGCGGGTCAGAGCGGCTTGACTTGGCATTTGTAAGGAGGACGCGGACCCACCTGTTTTGCCGAGGTGGCAATGGCCAGGTCTGAACGCATCCGGCTTCCTGGGCGGAGGCGAGGAAGCTCCTTGGCCGATGCGGTGGTCGGCTGGGTCTCACCAGCGACGCAGTTGGGACTTTTCCCCTGGGTGGATCGCTGGTCCTGCAGCGGAGTTGCTGCTGCAGCCTTACAGTAGGTGCACCCGCGCAACGCTCAACGTGCTACGGCACCAGCTGTGTCTTTGTCGTGAAGGACTGCGGTGACTGTCTGACGTACAGTGCCGTCGCGTTGTGTGCTGCAGCGAGCCTGTCCAAGCAGATCGAACTGCATTGGTCCCCCCCCCTCGCTGGTATTAGCGCAGCGCGATGACGGGATGGTCGAACACATTGGCAGCAAGTCCGTCAGCACGCTGTGAGCAGCATTTTGCCAAGCAACGCGTAGGTTCATTTGACGCGTCAGCCATTACACTCGCTCGGCTGCGTGTGCGAGTAGTGAGATCACATGTAGACGAAGCAGCAGCAGGATCAATGTGGGCGTCCGGCACCTCGGCGCTGCAGCAGCACGACATCGCTCTCTCAAGCTGGTCTGCGCGTAGTCGTTAGCTCACAGGGTCACGAACGCTTGCTCCGGCACCAAGTCGTCAGGAATCCAGCGCTGTCGTAAGCTGCCGCTGCAGTGCAGCGCCGTGTGATCGTGGGGTTCTGCTCTATTTAGTCGCGTGCTCGTTGCCAGCAACGTCGATCGAAAGCCAAGAGCGCCACACAACGACCGGCAAAAGATCGTCGCTCGAGGCTGTCGTCACGGCAGTCGTGCGCTTCAACTCAAGTCCGCAAGCCCGCCTGAGGCAACGTGACACCGACATAACTCAACTCGTCCCTTACTGCTGTACATGTAACGTTAACCCAGCGATGAAGAATTTGAGTTCGAGGGGAGCGAGTGAGTCAAGGGCAACTTCAACTTTCAGATGGTCAATTTGACACGCGGGACTATCACTTGAAATTTGTATCGAGCCCGCGGGCCGACCCGAGACCCATTTGTCGTGTCCCGGGTCCGTACTACATCCACCACCACCACCACAAGGCTTGGAGTCAATTGAGATCATGCGCCTCTCGTCAACGTCTCTCTTGCGGCGCGGCCGCCTGTCCGGGCGGCCGTCGGCGTTGCTGTTCTCGGCCACGTCCAGGCGCTTCTTCGCGGCGCAGAGCTTCCAGGACTTGGGCGTGGACGCGCGCATCGTGGCTGGCCTGCAGGAGATGAAGGTCACGACGCCCACGGGCATCCAGCAGAAGAGCATCCCGGCCATCCTGGAGCGCCACGACGTGCTGTGCGCGGCGCAGACAGGCACGGGCAAGACGCTGGCCTACTTGGTCCCGGTCGTGGAGCGGATCCTGCGCAAGGAGGCGGCCAGGCAGAAGGAGCACGAGGCCAAGGACCACGCCGGACTCGTCGAGGTCGTGCTGGGCCGCCCCAGCGCGCTCGTGCTGCTGCCCAGTCGGGAGCTGGCGCTGCAGGTGGCGTCGGTGGCCAAGCAGTTGTCGCACTCGGCCAGGTTCGCGTCCTGCACCATCACGAGCGGCGAGCGCAAGAGCATCCAGCAGCGGAACGCGGCGCGCAGACTCGACCTGATCATCGGCACCCCCGGCCGTGTGGCCAAATGCATCAGCAAGGGGGACTTCTTCGTCTCCCGCATTGACACGGTGGTGGTGGACGAGGCGGACACGCTGTTCGACGCCAAGATGGGCTTCCGCACGGAGCTGGATGCGGTCCTGGGGACGATTCAGGCCAGTGCGGCGAAGCGCAACCAACCGCTGCAGATGATCCTGGCAGCGGCCACGATCCGCTCGCCAATTGACCAGGTGCTGAAGAAGAAGTTCGGCGGACTGCGCGTTGTGAGCGACGACAAGATCCACAAGACGCCGACGACCATCAGAGAGGAGTTCGTCCGCGTCAACCCCGAGTCCAAGCACTCGGCGTTGCGTGAGGCGCTGCATCTGCACAGGCGTCGCGCTGCGAAGGCCATGGTCTTCTGCCGCAACTCGGCAAGTGTGCGCTCCACTGAGCATATGCTGCGTGAACACGGCTTCCAAGACACAGTATGTCTTCACGGTGACATGCCGCCAGCTAGGCGCCACGACGCTATCCATGCATTTACTGAGGATCCCAACGTGAGCATCCTCGTTTGCACGGACCTAGCAGCTCGTGGGCTGGATCTGGAGTTGGTGAAGCATGTGGTGATGTTCGACTTCCCCAAGTCCGCTGTCGACTACGTGCATCGCGCTGGTCGAACTGGCCGAGCCTGCGAGCAGGGACTTGTGACCAGCCTCGTAACCAAGCACGACCTCACGCTCGCCATGAGTATCGAGAACTCCAAGCGCAGCAATAGCACGATCAAGGAGCTACGCGAAGATGCCTCTACAAATTTGCCATCAGCAGGATCCCAACTGGTAACGTCGGCAGACAGCAGAGCGGAGCAGCAGCGCCGAGGTTCGTCTCAGAAGCGTGGCGGCTTTGGTCGTGGCACCAAGAAGCTGCAGAGACACAAGATTCGGACTCCACGTCCGAGTCGGTAGAGATCCCTAGATGAATATGGTAAGCGCAGAGCAATAGAAACCAACGCAAATCCCAATCATTGCCAAACTGTCATGGGAAGACCAGTTCATCTATCGTTATAATGCAATTATCTAATCTTCGTTTGGTTGCTACGCGCATTCATGCGGCGGTACAGCGTCTCGAGCTCACGCTTCGCGTCTCCATCCGGGAAGTTGGCCAGATCGAAGTAGTGAGGCGCGATGTCCACGAGCCACTCGCCCATAATGCGAGTGTTCAGACGAATGTAGTTGCGGCTCGTAAGCACGAACTCGTTGTAGACAACCCAGTCCGGCTTGTTGTCCAGCACACACGACGGGTGCAGGTGCACAACCTGATTGTCCTTCACCGTCACGTAGTGTCCGCCAACAGCCTTATGACCCACCTGCATAAAGAATCCGGACACCAGCGACTTGATGATGTTGGGGTAGTACTGCGGCGAGTGGATGTCCAGCGTCGACTGAGTCGGCATCTCCAGTCGCTTCATCTTGCGGATCAGCTGGTCACGCACGTTCGACGCGCTCTGCAGCGACCGGTTGTTCAGATAGTTCTCGTAGCACCAGTTCACATCGCCGTTGTTCAGCTTGTACGCGTGGAACACGTTCAGCAGCGTGAGGTGGTCGCCATCCACGTGAGCGAAGTTCGCCTTGGCCTCGTTGGCGGCCTTAGCGTCATTCTTAGGACGGATGAAGGGCTCCTGCACGGACAACATAGCCACAATAGTAGTCACCTCCTGCGGCACCTGGTATTTCGCCGACGAGATCAGCATCTTGGCCAGCTGCGGAAGCACCGGCAGCACAGCCATCTGACGTCCCAGTTCCGTGAGGTCACCCTCATCGTCCAGGGCACCGAGGTAGTTCAGCATCTCCAGAGCACGCATCAGCGTCTCGGGAGCCGGCGGGTCCATGAAGTCGAAGTGCACGAGATCGTCGATGCCCAGCTGTTTCAGCGTGAGAACAACACCGCTCATCTCCGAGCACAAAATCTCCGGGTACGTCTGCTCTTCCAGGTCGCGCAAGAACGACTGCTCCGTGTAGAGACGGAAGCATTTACCTGGGCGTGTACGACCAGCGCGACCAGCGCGCTGCTTAGCCGAAGCACGTGAAATGGGCGACACCAGCAGCGACTCGACACGGATACGCGGGTTGTACACCTTCTGCTTGGAGAAGCCCGGGTCAACAACGTACACAATACCGTCGATGGTCAACGAGGTTTCTGCCACGTTGGTGGACACAACGATCTTGCGGCCCTTAGGACCGCCCGGGAAGCGCGGCTTGGGCGCGTCCTTGAAAATAAGCTGCTGCTGCTGCGGCGTAAGCGACGAGTACAACGGGTACACGTCAAGTGGACCGTACTTGGATGAGTCCAAGGCGTCAGCCTCAGCACGGATCTGACGGCAAGCGTTCTCAATCTCCTCCTGACCCGTAAGGAAGAGCAGCACGTCGCCTTCCTCCTCGCAGATGTGGATCTGCACGGCCGTCCGCACGGCCGCCTCCAGGTAGTCGCGCTCGGGCTCGGGCGTGTAGAAAATTTCGACCGGGAAGGTACGGCCCGGGATGGCGATCAACGGTGCGCCCTCGAAGTACTTCTGGAACTTGACAGCGTCCAGTGTGGCGCTCATGACCACGACCTTGAGGTCGGGGCGCTTGGGCAGCACCTCCTTGAGCAGACCGAACAGGATGTCGGTGCTGAGCGTGCGCTCGTGGGCCTCATCGAGCAAGATGGTCGAGTAGTTGGACAGCAGCGGGTCGCTCATGGCGTGTTGCAGCAGCATGCCGTCCGTCAGGAAGCGCAGCTTGGTGCGCTGGCAGGTGACGTCCTCGAATCGGATGGTGTACCCGACCTCCTGGCCCAGCTGCACGTCCATCTCCTCGGCCACGCGCTTGGCGATGCTCATGGCGGCCACTCGACGCGGCTGCGTGCAGGCCACCATCTTGTCGCTGTCGGCGTGCAGCAGCGTGAGGAACTGCGGGATCTGCGTGGTCTTGCCGCTGCCCGTCTCGCCCTCCACGACGATGACCTGGTGCGCCGTCACGGCGTCCTGGATCTGGCGCAGGAACTGGTGCACGGGCAGCTTCTGGCGCTGGGCCAGCAGCGTCGCGTAGCGCGCCGAGAAGGCGGCGCCCGTCAACGGGTTCGTCACTCCGGTAGCGGCATCAGCGGAGGCGGCGGGCGGCGCGTCCGAGAACCTGCTCTTACGCTTCTTCTTCTTGCCGTCCAGGTCGCCGATGTCCACCTTGCGCTTGCGTTCGGCCATGGTGGAAGCTGCTGGAAGCTGCTTGGTCCGAGATTGACTGACGAAGGCGTCAAGCGGGTGGCGGCTCGGGTCTGTTGGCTGCGAAGCCGCGATGTTTGTTGCGTATGACACACTGTTTTAGGCAACGACTTGGCCAGTCAAAAACCAGTATGTCGCTTGAATGTTGCGCGACATGATGGCCAAGTTGCTGCCTTGGGGCTCACACGCTGGTCCGCTGAAGTTCACCGTGGACTGCGACACAGGCCAGGGGTGCTGCGTGGGATGTGGGAGCAGCTAGCGGTCGGAAGAGCAGTAGGATGAACCTGCGCGAGGGCGTAGATGTAGCTCGATGGAGCCTCGTCAACTGATTAGCTCCTGCGCCTTGCCACTTCGTCGTAACCTGCGTCTGCTGTCTCTAGCAGCGAGAGCAAGTGCGTGGATACCTCTGCATGCTAAATCGTCTTGTCACTGTCCAAGCATGCTCTCACAAGTTGTGAGAGCATCGTTGGATAAGAGTGCCACCTCGCCGCGTCGGTACCGCCCCAAGGAGGGAGCATTCCCACATTGGACGCTCCGAGTGTTTCTGCACGGCACACATAACTGCCTACGCCTACGAAGGATAGTAGTGCTCATAAAAGTCCACAATGGCCTTCGTGTCTACTATTCATGCTGCGCCGCTGAGAGGTATGCCCGCGTGTCTACTATCAAAGCGCCTTCAGCCCGTGATACAGTACGCATGGTCCCTTGTGGGGTGTGAGTACTGCCTCCTGCATCGGCAACATCCGAGCGCGAAGAGCACTCGCCTCCAGCGCTTCCTGCCGAGTTTGGCAGCGCGCTCGCTTCCTCTGTTCGTTGCCGCCGTTTGAAGCGGTTGGTCCAACTTCCGCCACCGAAGGTGGCAAGCCCCGTACAACCACCGGACTCGATAGAGGAACCGGCGTTGCTAACCAGGCTTACGATTTACCAGACAGCTTAACCCCTAAAGGATAAATAGACAAGTCTGCCTCTCTCAAGCGATTGGTCCAACTTCGGTCATGTCTTGACGCGTACGGTACCACCGCGCTAAAAATAGAAAATGGATGGTCTCAAATCGGGGCGCGACTGGCAGGAGGAACACGGCATCGCTGGAAGTGCGTGTCGGGGCGAGGAGCGCCACCGACGTCAGGAGTATGAAGGCAACAAGATGAGGAAGACGCGTTGTGGACACAAACTCGCGGCGCTCCTTCGCGCCGCTCAATACATTTGGATAAATTATACCTTGTTGTCGAGGTTGTTTTTCCGTGCGGTGACCGTAATCGTACGGTAGACGTCCGGGATGAGTGCCAAGCTGTTGATGATGAAGAAGACGCTGCCGATGACGTAGAACGTGATGGCCTTGTTCATGTAATGGGTGCCCTCGTCGACGAGGTCGATGTACTTGGGCAGGTAGTACCAGCTGCCGAGGATGAAAAACAGCGCGCCGATGAACGTGCCGAGCGACGCGACGGTGCCCCAGCAAGCGAGGTTCTTGATCTTGAAGCCGATCATGTGCGGGTCCTCGTGCGTCATGCAGATGAAGAGGATCTCGACGATGGCGACGGCGCAAAAGAGGATGCAGCCGACGAAGAACGACCAACAGCCGAGCTCGGGCGACTTGGGGTACCAGGTGGGCAGGAAGTAGAGCGCGCCGAGGATGAAGATGGACGTGGCCATGTAGTTGGCCAGCGAGTTGAAGGCGCGCAGGACCTGGCGCAGCTGCGTGCCGTGGTTGTAGCGGATAGCCTGGATGAAGTCCAGGTTGGCGCCCGTGAAGAACATGATGCAGCCGACCACAAAGGCCCAGCTGCCGAAGACGCCGCCCTGGCCGTCCCACTTGACCGAGAACTCCGGGTAGAAGTAGATGGAGCCGAGCAGGAAGAGCAGCGAGCCGAGGAAGTAGGTCACCACGCGTCCGATCTCGACGCACTTCTCCCAGGTCGCGAGCTCGTGGCCGCCGTGCAGAAGCACCTCCGGCTGGCGCGGTGTCATCTGCATCGAGTAGTGCGAGTTGCGTGGGGAAGCTCCTGGCATTGTTTTTAGCTTGCGTCGACTGTGCTAGACCACTTGACTACTTGAGGGGGGATTCCGAAATGAAATGCAATGCTTCCTGCTGCATGACAGGCGATATTGGGAGAGAGGGATCCGCTGGCGGTCCAGCCGCGAGTTACAACCCTGAAACCTCGCAGTTGGATAAAGCCGTGTTCGTCGATGGGCGAGCTCCGCGATGAGCTGATGTGCCGACACGCCTCGCCAACCAAAACACGGCAAACCGAGCGGAGACCAAGGCAAGATGTGTCTGCTGCAAGCTGTGGCTACTTTTCCCCCCTGCTGGCAGAAAGCCGGAGCGGCGGATTCCACGGACGCCACACATCAAGCATGACTTGGGAGCCTCGAAGGCGACTCGGCCGGGCCCCGTCAAGCAGCATTTGAGTCGTGACGTTCATAAGGCGCCACCGGCTGTCGGAATGGGGCGAAGGCGGCCGCGTCGAGCAGAATGCAGCTTCAGGATCCTATCAGCGTGAAGCTCCATCTCGCGTGTTGGTCTTCTCGAAGTTCGGGGTCCGAGCTGGATTCATGCGGCGGCCCGAGTCACAACAATTTGAAGGGAGAGGAGGGATATGATCTGATGGGAAGCAATCGGGACGCGTGCAAACGCAGAGAGAGTACGCTAGCGCAGAACAGGGGGGTGCTCGCTGAGCGTCGCTCAGTGAGCGAGGCCTCGTCAAAAAGCCGGCGGCGTTCGCGTTCAGGGATGGGTGGCGCTCGGCGCCGCGGCGAACACGGCTTCGCGCACAGAAATTCTGGGACCAACAAGCTGCAGCAGGTTGCCGCGCCAAGCGGTGCGCACGCTACGACCGACGAGAAAACGACGGGCGCTGCTGGCCAGTCGATGCGTATGTACAGATCTGCCGTTTCGGCTGGAGATATAGATCTGGCTCGTCATCCGTTGCGCTAGTTGCGCGCTCAGAACAACTTCAACGCGGATGGCATTCACTGCTTCCTGCAGAGAGTCTGCAGCTGTTATCGTTCGCTGAGGAAAACGCCTGTGTAAACTCCATCGTCGCTGTGCGAGCTGAGATCTGTTGAGTCTTTGACGACACTTGTTGCAGTTGTTCTATTGTGTGGTGCACACAACACTCTGGAAGACGTGTCTGGACCGGCTCCGTCCAGACACGGGGAATCTGCCGGGATGCGCGAGTTCCGAATCCGCCCAACACGCTGAGCGCCGACAGCGTCGACAGGGACAGCCCAGCGCTACATGTATTACATGTGTATCCTGTACAGTACCGAGACTTTCTGCTCGCAATACAGTCTCCTCAGACATATATGTATCATGCGCATGGAATATGTTTGTGTCTTGTTGGATCATGCGCTCATTTCGCACCGTCGCTGCGTGCAGGATCGCAGAGTTGCATGCTTCGCCCGCATCCGTCGGCAGGGAAAGCAGGGCGCCAAAAAGACGAGGTCACTGTGCAGGCTTGCATGCGGCCCGTCATGTGCCGTACGAGACGGAGACGGGCAAGGCTTTCTGTAGGCTACAGGCTGTGGCTTTTTGTCGCAGTCATGCGGTTAAGTCTCCGCTCTGAATACGGCGGCACACCCAAGTCAAGACCCTCATCACACCGTCAAGTTTTGGCAAGTTTTAGCCTCGTAGCGCGTTATTACTAACGTGGTCGTCAGGGATTGGTAGTAGTCTGAGAATTAGTACCGTTAGTAGTGATAATAGTACTACTAATCATAAGAATAAGCATATAGCGGGCTTGAAGCTCTAGCACTCCTAATGGTGTAGCATACACCAACTCAACTGTGGTGCCACACCACATATGGTGTGGCGCACACCGATACCTGCCGATCCAGTCGAGCGAGCTGGTCAACCCAAGCAAGCTGCATCAACGCACGTAACTTACCTCTCAGATCAAGAGCTAGAGCTCCAGCGCCGCGCGCCGCCATGAAGAAGTCGCGCATGTCCATCGACGACATCCACGCGATGGTGGGCAGCATCCGCGCCAACGTGGTGAACATGCGCGTGACCAACATCTACGACGTCCAAGGGCAGGGCGAGAGCGGCGCGGCCAAGACGTACATCCTCAAGCTGCACCAGCCCCCGTTCCCCAAGGTCTTCCTGCTGCTCGAGTCGGGCGTGCGCTTCCATACAAGCAAGTACGCGCGCGACGCCAAGGCCGGCAGCGCGTTGCCCAGCCAGTTCACCATGAAGCTGCGCAAGCACCTGCGCGGCAAGAGGCTCTCGGCGCTCACGCAGCTGGAGGGGGACCGCGTCGTGGACTTGACGTTCGGCCAGGACGCGCTCCAGTGCCACCTCATCCTGGAGCTCTACGCCTCGGGCAACATCATCCTCACGGACGGGGACTACCGCATCCTGTCGCTGCTGCGCACGCACCGCTTCGACGAGAACGTCAAGATGGCGGTCAAGCAGGAGTACCCCGTGCAGTTTCTGGGCGACCAGGAGAAGCAGCGCGGCATCCAGACCACTTCGCAGTTGACGCAGTTCGTGGACAGGTGGTTCGAGGAGCAGGAGGCCAGGGCGGCGATCGCGCTGCCCACGGGCAAGACGCAGAAGAAGAAGAAGGCGCAGACCATGAAGCAGCTGCTGTTGGTCAAGGAGTCGACGTTCGGAGGCTTGGGCCCCGTCATTATTGAGCACTGTCTGGTGCGTGCGGGTATCTCGCCTACGCTGAAGATCAAGAACGCAGCGGAGTTTACGGCGCTGGGGGAGGACAAGTTGGCTGCCTTGCTGGCGGAGATCCAGGAGGGATGGAAGCTGCTGCAAAGACTCCAGCACGAGCAGACGTCTGTCAACGGCCCGGTCTCTATCCAGAACGATGACGCTGCTGAAGCTGGGGATAACGATGACGAAGCTGCTACCCCTGCTACCAAGGACACGTCTGTGTCGTCGCAGAAGTGCGGATTCATCATTCTGAAAGATTCCGCGGATGAAAATGCCCCGGAGCAGTTCGAGGAGTTTACGCCGTTCCTGTATGCGCAGCACCTGCAAGCGCACAAGAAGGTGAAGAGCTTCGACACGTTTGACGAGGCTGTCGACGAGTACTTTTCGCGCTCCGAGGCAGAGACGGCTGAGGTGGCGAAGCAAAGCGCTCAGCTTGCGGCGGAGAACAAGTTGGCCAAGCTTAAGAAGAACCAGCAGCAACAGCTCGCTCAACTGCGCGAGGTGCAGGAGCAGAGCTTCCAGGACGCCCAGCTTATTGAAGCTAGCCAGCAGGATGTGGAGAATGTCCTCCTTGTTATTCGTAGTGCGCTGGCCAGTGGAATGGACTGGCGCGGTCTGGAGGAGCTCGTGCGCTACGAGCAGAAGAACGGCAACCCTGTCGCAAGCCTGATCCACCAGCTTGATCTTGAGCACAACCGCGTGGCCGTCTTGCTCTGTGATGACGATGAGGACGACGAGGCCGAGAACGGTGGTGATGGTACCGGTGAGGAAGACGAGCAGGCTCACGTTATCTGGATTGACTTGTCGTTGTCGGCACTTGCCAATGCGCGTGAAATTTACACCAAGAAGAAAAAGGCTGGTGAGAAGGTGAAAAAGGCGACGGAGGCGACCGACAAGGCCATTGCGCAGGCGGAGAAGAACACCAAGAAGACCCTGGAGAAGCAGCAAACCAAGCGCAACGTTATCTACCAGCGACGCAAAACGCTCTGGTTCGAGAAGTTCCACTGGTTCCTCACCAATGAGAAGTACTTGGTGGTTGCAGGAAAAGATGCTCACCAGAACGAGCTGCTGGTAAAGCGCTACCTGCGCAAGGGTGACGTGTACGTCCACGCTGATCTTCATGGTGCGGCTACATGTATTGTGCGCAATCATGCAACTGTGAAGGACAAAAAGACCCAGGAGCTGCCACCTATTCCGGTGGCCACGCTTGAGCAGGCAGGGTGCATGAGTGTGTGCCGCAGCAATGCTTGGACTAGCCAGGTGATTGCTGGTGCCTACTGGGTCCACGCAGACCAGGTCTCCAAGACGGCCCCTGCGGGTGAGTACCTTACCACGGGTAGTTTTATGATTCGCGGCAAGAAGAACTACATTCAGCCGTCACGACTCGAGATGGGATTGGCGGTCCTGTTCCGCATTGACGAGAGCTGCATCAGCAACCACGCACGGCAGGGCGAGGGGAGAGTGCCGCGTGCATCAGAAGGCCACGAAGAAGAAGACGAGGGCGAGGAGGAAGGCGCGTCTCCGGTAGAAAAAGCACAGCCGGGCAAACAGGAAGAGAGCTTTACAAGGCATGTACCAGTTTCGAGCACATCAACGCCGCCCAAGCCTTCAAAGCACACGGATGTTGTGCAAGAAAAGGAGGATGGCGGTGAAGAGGACGAATCTGCACAGCAGGCGCAGCGCGAGGGCAAGAAGCGATTGTCCGCAAAGGAGCGCCGTGACCTCAAGAAGGGTAAATTGCCAGCTCGTGAAGACTCCATGGATGAGCAGCCTCCTGCTCAGAAGAACCCCACGAACACGAATGAAAAGGCCTCTGTCCAGGCATCGCAGCAAAAGAAGAGCGTCCGCGGTAGGAAGGGCAAGATGAAGAAAATGAAGAAGAAATACGCTGACCAGGACGACGACGATCGTCGGCTGCGCATGGAAGCGCTGGGCCACGTCGTTAAAGAGGAGCAGGGAGACGAGGAGCAGAGCAAGGGAAGCCATTCGGCGGAGCAGTCGGGAGACGAGGACGGAGAAAGCGCCGCCAATGGCAACGCTAAGCCGGAAGCGAGCGAAGAGTACATTCGCCAGCGGCGCGAGAAGAAGGAGAAGTTCCTTGAGGAACAAGAGGATGAGTCTGAAGGCGCTGACTTTTTCGACGCGTTCACGGGCGAGCCGCTGCCGAACGACCTTGTGCTGTTCGCGATGCCCATGTGCGCTCCGTACGCCTCGCTGGCCAAGTACAAGTACAAGGTGAAGCTCACTCCGGGCAGCCAGAAGAAGGGCAAGGCGGCCAAGCAGGCGATGGAGCACTTTTTTGCATCCAGCTTTAAGGACGAAAAGGACGCGAGCAAGTCGAGCAGTCCGCCCAATCCCAGCGAGGCGGACGAGGAGGCCCAAACGGACGTGAACCCGGTCGTGGTGCAGCGCGAGCTCATGCGGTGCATCCCGGAGAACGAGTTGGTGAACTGCATGGTGGGCCCCGTCAAGATCTCGGCGCCGGGGCTGCACGGCCCCAACGCCGGCGGTAAGAAGGGCGGCGGCAAGCGTCCATCCGGCAAGCCCAAGAAGAAAGGCAAGAAGTAGAAGATGGCTACACTCCGCTTCAATTTGAAGTGGACGACGTAAGTTTTTGCCGAAACGTTTTTTGTTTTGTTTTCAGCCAATCACCGATCTTTTATGATGCGCCAGATATATCTGGGGAGCTCACTATCGAATCGGAAGCTTGTTTGACGATGCAGCAGGTGGAGCTGCGCGCGTTCCAGCGCGAGATCCTGGAGCTGGCGCGCGAGAAGAACGTGGTGATGGTGGGGGACACGGGCATCGGCAAGACGTTCCTGGCCATCGCGCTGCTCTCGGAGCAGGACTACTCGGGCGACAAGCGCGCCTTCTTCATGGCCCCCACGCGCCAGCTGGTGGTACAGATCACGGCCAAGATCCGTCAGACCAGCACGCTGCGCGTCAACGCGTACTGCGGCAGCACCGCCGACCTGTGGGACGCGGCGCAGTGGGCGCGCGAGCTGCAGCTCACGCGCGTGTTCGTGTGCACGCCCGAGATCGTGCGCAACGTGCTGCTCAAGGGCTACGTGTCGCTCAGCCGCATGAACCTGCTGGTGTTCGACGAGTGCCACCACGTGACCAAGCGCCACCCGTACGCGCAGGTCATCAAGATGTTCAGCCAGGAGGCCCCGGCCACGATGCCCCGCATCTTCGGCACCACCGCTTGCCCCACGCGCCACTGCGCCGAGAAGCTCCACGCCGAGATGAAGAAGGTGGAGCTGGACCAGAGTCAGATGGCGCAGTTCGCGGCGGCCGCGCCCATGGTCTACGACACGTACCCCGTGCAGGCGCCGTGGGGCGTGAGAGGGGAGGAGGCCGCTGACGTGGATGTGACGAAAAGGGACTGGGTCTACGACAACATGGACAAGGAGCTGGAGGAGGTGAAGGTGGTAGAAGTGTTCCAGAAGCTCGTGAGGAAAGGCAAAAGCGACGCAGCGACCGACCCCGTCAAGCTGGAGAAGGCCACCAAGAAGTTCAAGCAGAACTGCATTACCATCTACAAGAACCTCGGCCCCTGGTGCTACTACCGCTTCGCGGAGTTGGAGATCCATCGTCTGGCCATTGCCGCGTCGCTCCTGATTACTGTCCCGGGAAGCATGTTCGGGTTCGATAAAGATGCGATCAAGACGATATTGATGCTGACGGCTAAGCGCGAGGGTTGCGACTTTGCGTGCACGGCGAAAGTGGAGAAGGTGGAGCAGCTACTGCGCGCCCAGTTGTTCGATGAGGAAGGAAAGGTTGAGGAGGTTGCTGGGGCTGAGCTGGATAACAGCGACGTATCGGACAGCGATACTGAGATTGCCGACGGGCAAGTTTCAAGTGGCTCAGCTCCTGCTGATGGAAACGGAGAAACAACGCCAGGAGCCAACAACAACTCTACTCGTCTTGATCTCCAGGGCATCGTCTTTGTGAACACACGGACGGAATGCCGTGTACTGTCGGACTATTTCAGCGAAAAATTCGCGTCCACCAGCGATAAACCTGATAATGAAGAGGTGTCAGTGGCATCAAACAACCTTATCTCGGATGATGAGACACCGGCGGACCAACCGTTTGCTAGCATCCTGGGAAGAGCGTCGCGCAGTGACACGGCATCGTTCCAACTGCCGACGATGGAGACGACCTTGAAGAAGTTCGAGTCAGGATCAATTCGCGTTTTGGTTTCCACCGCTGTATCGGTGGAGGGCGTTGACTTCCCTCAGTGCGGGTTGATTGTTGTGATGGACCGCGTTGGAACTGCACGTATGCTCATGCAGCTGAAGGGACGTGCGCGTCACGAGGATGGCATCGTGTATTACTTGGCGGAAGAAGGTGACTTGGCCCACGATGTGTACTACAAACAATTGGTCCGTGAAGCGGAAGTGATCAACCAGCTCGAGTTCTCGCGAGAAAAGGTTGAAACTATCCAGCAACAGCCGCGCTCCATTGCAGCAGAGATGATGGGCGCTGGTGTTCAAAGGATCGAGATTGAATCCACGGGTGCTGTCCTGGATCTGGACAGCAGTATTGCCTGTATCAACCAGTTCTGCCAATCGCTGCCAAGCACGTTGTTCACAGTGGAGGTGAAGCGGATGTACACGGTTACGGAGGCTCGTTACGGTGGAAAGAGCATGTTCACTGCAGAGCTGAATCTGCCGATGGAGCTGGAGCTGGAGACGTTCCAGAGTGATCCGATGCCTTCAAAGGCCACTGCCCGAGCGTCCGCGGCATTCACTGCTTGCCAAAAGCTCCTGGAGCAACAGTTTATCGACGACTCGCTGAATTCAATCTACCGCACGAGCAAGGTGAAGTCGTCGTCGAACGTGCGCGATCTGAGCTACTTCCTCAATCGCCTACACACGTAAGGCAACGTGGCTCTGGATTCCTACTGCTGGAGACAGCTCGGAATGCTATTCAGCGGTGACGCACCACCTGCGCGCAGGTGGTTACTTTTTGCATTGTTATTGCGTGTGATTCTTTTGATGCTATCGTTCGTGTGGAGTACCAAGATTGGGTTAGTGCGTTGAAAGGCTGTCGTAGCCACCACGTAAGCAAGCGCTAGGGCAACGGTTGGATAGCTGGTAACGTAATGGTTCGTGCTTAATTGCCTGAAGGACGGTATGCTAGCTCAGATCATGAACGCAATATCCGGGTTCTTTCGGCCGTCTCCGAAGTAGACGCTGCCGTAGTGCGCAGTCTCGGGGCGATGAAAGCAGAACGCCCCCGGGTACATGTAATTGCGTAAGGTCGTGTAGGCGCTCGTGTTGTCCTTGGAGATGACCCACGCGCCGTCCAGATCCTGGATGAGCGGGTCGAAGAAGTCTCCAGCGCGCACCAACCCTTCCGCACTCTCAATGATCTGCGCGCGTTCGGGCAAGTCCGGCTGGCGGAAGTGGAAGAAGTTGTAGAGCTGCAGCGCCTGATCCCACGTGAGTCCGTGGAACGAAGGGTTGGCGATGACCTGGTGCATTGGCGAGACGACGTAGGCGCCCAAGGGCACGACCGAGGTGGCGTGGTCGATCTCCTCCACGATGTAGGCGAGTCGGTCCAGCTCGCAGAACGGGGCCTCGCCCTCTTCCTGGCTCTGCGACTCCCCCGAGTCACTGAGCAGGAAGGCTGGATCTCCTTTCAGACGCGAGGTCAGCGCCGCCGCCATCGCGCTCTTCTTCTTGTTCAGCTGTGGGAACTGCTGCAGCTCCGGCGACGAGTTGGTGCTACAGCAGTCAACAGGCATCAGTTGAGTACAACAGCAACAACCAAACCAAATGCAGCCTACCAGAAGTAGAACTTCTTCTTGGGGTAGTCTTTGCCGGGCATGACGGCGACGCACACGAGGTAGTCGTGCGTCTCGCCCGAGAGGCGCCCCCAGAAGCGTAGCGACTGGAGCGTCTCGGTGGCGCTGCGCTTAAGCATGCCCAGCTCCAGGTTCGAGCGCTCCTGAGGCGTCAGCGTCTGCCCGATGCAGCGGCTCACGACGTTCAGCTGCTCCAGCTCCATGACCGATGATGATTTGGCAAAGTGAAGTGAGCTGCTCGTTCGCGTCGCTTCAAGATCGCAATTCTTTGAATTGTAGAAAATGGCGTGGCGCACACCAACCTGCACATCCAGATGCTAAAAAGACTGGGTATTTCAATATTAGAGACACAACGGCCTATGACGACGCCCGTGTGCCTCATCGAGGGCGGCGCTGACGGGCTGCGGGTAACGGACGCAGGTGTCGGGTGCGTTCACCACCATCTCCATCGTCTTCTTCATCTATTGCGCGTCATTTCGCTGCCGTTATCGCCCTCTACGCACCACTAACGCTGTCTCTGTGTATTTGTTGACAATATTGACCATGTTGCATTGATTTCAGCCTCCTGGAGAGCCTTAACGAGCCTGTTGCAATTGTCTGCTTGGCGGGGCAGTATAGGTGAGCTAAATAACTCGAATTTAGGCGGAACATGTTGCCAGTATCGCCACTGACGTGTCATTTTGCTACCAGAACCGGCAAGAGCTTCTTCCTCAACCAACTCGCGTCCCGGCGCGACGACTTGTCGTGGGTCAGCAGCAGTGAAGAACCTACAGTTGCCAATGGCAGTTCGGCCAATGGCACTTCAAGTTCCAAGGCCGGTGGCTTCCGAGTGGGACCCACGACCGAGTCATGCACGAGAGGCATTTGGCTCTGGGCCCCGCAGCCGCCCGTGCGCAACCCGGCGGGCCAACTCGTGCTGTTCCTGGACACGGAGGGCATGGCGTCCACGGACAATGACGAGAGCTACGACGCCAAGATTTTCTCGTTGGGGCTGCTGCTCAGCTCACTGTTCGTGTTCAACACGATGGGTGTGATCGACGAAGGAGCAATTGATCGTCTGTACCTTGTGTCGGAGCTGACCAAGCACGTGTGTGTTAGTACCCATCCTAGTGCGGCACCGGGCTCGACTAACGGTGTTGGTGGAGGTGCTTCGAGCTCGGACGAGTTGGCGCTGAGTGGTGACAGGCTTGACAAATCGCGGACGTTGGCACCCCATTTCCCGCCGTTCGTATGGCTATTGCGTGACTTTTTGCTGGATATGCAGATTGACGGCAACGACTTGAGTGCGAACCAGTATCTTGAGAAGGCGTTGGATGCACGTGACGTCAGTGCGACAGCTTCGGAAAGCACGAGAATGCGCCAGATCGAGCGGAATCGCACCCGTGCATCAATTCGCGTCTTGTTTGGTCGTCGAGAGTGTCTCACACTTGTTCGTCCCGTGACCGATGAGCGCGATCTTCGGCGTGCGGCGGAGCTCTCGGATGCCGAGCTGCGACCAGAGTTTGTAGAGCAAATGTCCGTTGTGCGACGTCGGCTGCTTTCAGCTGTGTCAGCAAAAGAGCTACTAGGCAAGACTCTAAATGGCCCTCAAGTTGCACAGCTTGTGCGTTGCTACACGGATACGATGAACAGCGGTGCCGTGCCGGATATTAAGGCTGCGTGGGAGTATGTTTCAGATGCCACGTGCCAGGCTGCACTAGCTGCAGCTATCGAACTGTATGACAACCTGATGGAGGCCACGTCCGGTAAGAAACCTTTAAAAAAGGTGAACGATGAAGGAGACTCGGAGGATACAGATGAGGTGGAAGAAGATACTGATGACGGTGGGAGCGATGAAACAGACGATGGACCGAAGATCCTATCGCAGGCGGAGTTCGAGGCCATTTACAAGGACGCTCAAGAGCAAGCACTAACGATGTTCAAGGTGCGCTCAGTGGAAGGCGCGTCACGAGCTGTGTGCTTTCAAAAGCTTAAGCAGCATATGCATGCGCAACGAACAACGCTAATCGCGAAGCTTCAGAAACGTTCCAGCAAATACTGTGTGAAAGTGCTAGCTAAGCTACGTGCAAAGTTTTTGACTCGTCCCTTAGCTGCTGGCGCGTGGGATGCTGCTGCCAACAAGGAAGAGGCCTTCCAGGCCACAATGGAGGTACTGGAAGAAGTTTACGAGCGAAAAGCACGCGGGCCAGCCAAGAAGAAGGCGTTTTACCAATTTCTGCGAATTGACTCGCTTGCGTTCTTTGAGGCGCTGTTCCAACGGATGGCTAACAGCCATGCACAGGAGAAATCTGAATGGAATCGCGCACGGGAGCAGCTTGAACATCAGCATGCGAACGAGAAGATGAATTGGAAGCAGCAACTACAGGAGAAAACCATGGAGGTGCAGCAGTTTCTTGAAACGAAGACACACCTAGAAGACAAGGCAGCTTCTCAAGCAGAGCGCATTTCAGAACTGCAACACGCGTCACAGGAGCAAATTGCTGCGATTGCAGACTTGGAAAATGAGCGCAAGGGATTGAACGAGGAGATCGGGGAGCTTAATGCAGCAGCGGCGGAGTTGACAAAAGAGCTGGAGAAAACTCAACTGCGACTACAGCACAAGGAAGAGTCTCGCGCCAAGGTCGATGCCGAAGCACAGAGCACAAAGCGTGAACTGACGAAAGAGGTGGAATCTCTTCGTTCAATGCACCAGGGGGAGAAAGAGGACTGGATACGCCGCGCTGCTGACCAGGCAGCAGAAAAGACGATGCTACAAAAGCAATTCAAGCAGGCGGAGCTTGAAGCTCGGCAGCAGGAGCGAGAAATGGAGATGCTAGACAAAGAGCGCCAGCAGCTTCAGCAGTTGTATGATACTGAGGTGGGTGCATGCGCTCAACTGGAGAGGGACAATGAGAGGCTTCGTGGAGACTACGACGAGTTGGAACGAAAAGTAAAACAAGGAGCTGCGCAGCAACTCGGTGCAAAACAAGCTGCAGAGCGAGAGCATGCGCGCTTGGAAGCACGACTACAACGCTTCCAGATGCAGTTAGGACGTCTAGAGGGTGATCGTGAGGTTGAAGAAGTGCTTCGTGACTGTGTGGCGGATGTTGTTCGTCTAGCGGATGAAGATAAGATACTCACGCTGCAGGAGGAGCGACGAATGCTGCAGGAACAGCTTGGTGATCTTCACGAGAAGATATCGACCTTACCAGACTTTTATGTACGACAGATATTCTGTGCACCAGAACCAGTGCCAAGCTTTTTCGACGCACTGACTTCGGTGGTTGGGGACCCCAGCAAATGGTAAAAACAAATTGGAATCAATAAATGAAAAGTGCCGTCTTCTTTCTTTACAGATCAAAGTGGGTGAAGTCGGAGGCGTTGGCCCCTCCATCCATCGAGATGACGGCGCCTGCGATGTTCATCGATCTGTTCCGGCGCATAGGGTTGGCAGTCGGGCTACCCATGGCATCAATCATTTCTCCTTCCTCAATACTGCCATGTCGAGAGCGTTTTCCCTCGCTGGTTGGTGGTGAAGCGTAACCGCGTGGCGTGGGGGGTGAATGATCCAGGTTGGACAAGTTCATGGAGCTTGGAGACGTGTAGAACGACGGTACTCTGCCAATTGCCTTCCGTCCGCTTCGTCGCTCGTCCTCGAGAGCTTGTTCACCACGCAAGTACCGCACAGCACGTTCCAAAGCAAACTCGACGCGGCACATCGTGCGGATTCGCGCAAGTGCTGGCCAACATGCCCGCTCACCTGCCAGCAATATCTCTGGGAAGGTCTCAAGCGTTGGATTGCTCAGTACTGTCCGCAGCAGTTTCGTGGCTGGGACCTCGTCAGTGGGGCAGATCGTGATGTCCCCTTCGTACTTCTGAGTGATCAGAGGAATGAAGCCGATGTCGAGGAACTTCAGGACAGAAGTGTTCAACCCGAACTCTGCAATGTTTTTGATGTAGGCCTTCATCTGCTTCTTCAGGAAGCTCATGAGGCTGCCGGTCTGTCCGTTTCCAAACGCCGCATGACCAGATACAATCTTGTAATGGATGTTGACTTGGCTGACGATGAAATGGTTCACGTTGAACAGCTCGGACAGACGCTCCATGGGCAGGTCGCACTCAACGCTGCCATCGCTCCACTTCAGCCCCTCGCGGTAATAAGGAACAATGTTTCCATTCTCGTCCTTGGCCAGCAACTCGACAGGACGGAAGAGGTTCGGAATTGCACACGACGCTAGGGATGCCGACCAGATAATCACGTTCGGGGCCGTAAGATAGTTGAGCAACTGAGGATAGTCGTCAGCGCTCAGCGGGGTCACGGTGACGTTGATGATCCGACCCGTTCTGTCGTAGGCTTCTCTAAAGGTGTAGTCACCCATGACACTTCGCAAGCAATCACGCAGAGTCTTCGTGTCCAGTACGTATCGTTTGTCTAGGAACCGGCTCAGCAGAACGAAAGCATCTCGCACGAGCTCAAACCCACCCTTCGGCAGCAGCACCTGTGCCGGGGGCAAGAATGACGGCGTGTAATGAGCTCGATCCTGCTCCGAAATGTTTGCTCCTAGGAAGTTCAGCTTCACCGAGTCTCCGGCCAAGTACTCCAGCACCTCGTCATCGTGACGAACACCGATCGCTCCTGCCAAAATCGAGCCAGCCGATGACCCAGCAATGACACTCGGCAGCAGGTTGTTCTCCACCAGCGCCTTGATCACCCCGGCGTGGTAGAATCCATGCGCTCCGCCGCCGGACAGCATCAACGCAGACCGTCCAAAGGCATGACGAGTCTCACTGAAGAATGCCAGCTTGTTGTCAATAGACAACTCGTCGTTGTTCTCTTCGTCCGTCCCTTTCGCGCGCAGCACGACGTTCATGGACTGCACGATGGCGTCCAAATACTCGTCAATCACGCGCTTTGTCCCCACTGCAAACAAGAAAAATAGCAGCAACACCGAAACTTAGTACTTCGTTGTAGCTGCCAATGGGAAAACGCACACAACCCACGTTACCATTGCTGACCGAGTAGAGTCTCGGATGGCCGAGCCCCCAGTGTTTCCTGAGCAGCCCAGCTCTCAGTGAGAACATGAGTCCCACGACGTCATTTTCCAGCTTTAGCCGCTTGTACACCTGCGTCTTGTTCATGACTCGCTCGTATTGGAACAGCGCGGACGCCGGGTCCTCGCGCCACTTGTCCTTGCCCTCCAGCTTATCCAGCTCCCCGGCGATGGACTGGCGCTCCTGGAAGGTCTTGACGTTCTCCAGCTGCTGTCTCAGCCTCAGCGCGCGCCTCCCCTTGCCTGTGAGGCGGAGGCACGTGTTGCCCAGCGCGTGGCGAGCGACGGACTGCAGCTCGTAGACGATGTGCAGCGCAAAGGTCGCGCACAGGTAGCGCGCGAACACGTCGGGCACCAGCACTACGCGCAGCGTCCGCAGCCACAGCTCCACCAGCGTCATGGTCAGACGGTGGACGAACGCGCGCTTCTCGGCCGCTGTACGGCACACGCGGTGCTTCAGCTGCTGAACGACGCGCCACACGAGCTCCTCGTGCCGCTCCAGCCCCGTGGCGAAGATCCAGAAGCGCGCCCACAGGTGGAGCAGCGCGTGCGCGCGCTCCCGCAGCCGCGCCAGCGAGTCCTGGCGCTGTGTGACGGTCAGCGACCGCCCCGTGGACAGCGCGGCGCCCATGGACTTGGTGGCAGATTGGGGAATGGGCTGGAAATAACGGCAACGCTTCCCCCAATTGCGACCATCACTCCGAAAGCATAGAGAAGCCAAGTGAAACGTCAACTTCAACATCCTGGGGATGGGCGCCACATCAGATTTTGCTTCAGTTTTGGCGTGACAATTGCTTATAAATTTGTGCAGCTAAAGGCGCGAAGGACTTCTGCGCCTAGCAGCTGATGCCCGTGGCGTGGCTGGGGATGTACTTCTCGGCCCGGAGCACCTCGTTGGCGATCTCGCGCAGCTGCTCGTCGTGCTTGACGGCCGACTTGATGTCGCCCAACAGCGTCTGGATCTTGTCGGACGTCAGTTCGCAGTACAGCGTCGCCAGCTTCTTCTCGTGCTCGGCCGACTCGATGCCTGCGTTCAGCGAGGTCGTGGCGCGAGAGATGGTGGCGGTCATGGCGAACAGCGCGATGGCCGAGTCGGCGATCCGCTCCAGCTGCATCTGCTCGTCCACGATCTTCTTGCCGTGCTTGCGCAGCAGGAACTCCACGGCGTCGCCGAAGTCGGCGGTGCGCTTCTGCAGCAGCTCGGCCGGAGCTCTCAGACTTGCGTGCACACCCTCCAGCGGAGTAGGCGAGAACTTGCGCTGCAGACGGTCCGAGACCTCCTTGGCCGCGCTCGACGGGTCCGACAGCGGGTTCTGTAGCAGCTTGCCCACAGCCGATAGGCGCTCGCCAGCAGTCTGCAAGCATCAAAAGCAACAATGTGAGTCAACAACACCTCTGCATAACAAACAACCCTATTGATCAGATTGTCAACGCACTCGAATGCCGCTAAGAGCGATCAGCATGCGGAGAATCTCGTTCGTGCCCTCAAAGATCGACAGGATACGGCAGTCGCGCATGAGTCGCTCGAACGGCCACTCCTTCATGAAACCAGTGCCACCCATGACCTGGATGCACTCGTTAATGCCCGTGAACGCAACTTCCGACCCGTAGACCTTGCACATGGCCGCCTCAATCTCGCAGGACGGGTCACCACGGTCGATCATGCCCGTGGTCATGAACGCCATGGACTCAATGGCATACGCATCCAGCGTCATGACGCCGAACTTCTTCTGGATGAGGCCAAAATTCGCCAGCGGGGCACCAAACTGCTTGCGTGAGTTGGCATGCTCTGCTGCCACGCCCAGCACACGCCGAAGCGATGCTCCAGCGCAAGCACCAAGACCGAAACGGCCATTGTTCAGGATATTCATGGCCACCTTGAAGCCCTGGCCAACACCAGCGGCGCCGCCAGTCTTCATGTCCGGACCGCCGCCCAGTACGTTCTCAATGGGCACCTTGCAGTTGTCGAAGAACACTTGGCACGTGTTGGAGCCGCGGATACCGAGCTTGTCCTCCGGCGGGCCACTGGTGACACCGCCAAAGGCGCGCTCGACGACAAAGGCCGTGACCTTGTCCTTGCCGTCCACCTCCGTCTGGGCAAAGACCGTCATGACTTCTGCCCACCCGCCGTTGCTGATCCAGATCTTGCCTCCGTTGAGGATGAAGTGCTTGCCGTCTTCCGACAGCGTGGCTCGAGTCTTTATGGACCCGGCGTCCGAGCCACTGGAAGGCTCCGTGAGCGCGAAGGCTGCGATGTGCTCACCCGTCGCCAGCTTGGGCAGGTACTTAAGCTTCTGCGCCTCGTTGCCGTTGAGCAGGATGCCCTTGAGCCCGATGGATTGGTGGGCCATGACTGTGACGGCCAGACTGCCGTCCGTGATCTCCTCACACACGCGCGCGTAGCCCGTGTTCGAGAGGCCGAGGCCCTCGAGCTCCTCGGGGATCTGCAGGCCGAAGAGCCCGAGCTCCTTCATGTCGTTGAGCACCTGCGGCGGGATCTCCTTCGTCTCGTCGATGGCGCGCGAGTCCACGGAGCCGAAGAATTTGTTCACGGGGTCCACGAGCATCTGCAGCGTCTCCGCCTCGCTCTCCGACAGCGCCGGGTACGGGAAGGCGCGCGCCGCGTTGTTCACGCCCAGGAACAGCCCGCGCGTGTACGACACGCCGGCGGCGGCCTCGGCCGCGGTCTGCAGCGCGCGCGCGCCGTGCTGCAGGAGCAGGAGGCGGCTTGGGCGCAGCAGAGACAGCATCACCATTGCACTCGACTGTGAAGGCGGCGATTCAGGTGTGAAAGGGTTTTGCGCAGAAGCTGAAGATCGACGTCGGGTTGCACCGTGGAACCGGACGTGAGACGAAGGAGTGATGGTCTGCTTGGCGTGGCGCACACAACTTCAACTTGAAGTGGACCAACAATATACTTTTAGTCGCCCCGAAAGGTTCTAAACCGCTTGCCCGCGCCACAGCGAGCGTATGAGGACAGCTAAATCTATGCAAGTACCACATTCCTACCGCTTATTCGGCCACCAGCGAGCCGAATGGGTACTCGCCCGTCGACAGAGTGAACGTCGCGCACAGCGGGTTCGCAGCAGCAGTCTCGTTGTACACGTCGCAGTCCGTCTCCGGCTTGATCGCTACCACGTAGTCCGTGTCCTCCGCCACCAGCTTCAGACCCTGGCCGATCTGAGGGTAGTACACGCTCCAGTCTGCCGCCGTCAACTCGAACTCCACCGTCTGCGACGAACCCGCCTCCAGACTGATCTTCGAGAACTTCTTCAGCTGCTTCACCTCCGGCACCGAGATGGAACGGTACGGTTGAGTGAGGAACACCACCACCGTCTCCTTGCCCACCGCGCTGCCCGAGTTGGTCACTGTCACCGACACGTTCACCGATTCCGAGCTGGTCGTCACATTTGTCGTGCTGATGGTCATGTTCGAGTACGTGAACTCGGTGTAGCTGAGACCGTGGCCAAACGTCCACTGGGGCTCGCAGTAGTCGCCCGTGGCGCACTGCGTGGTCACGCGGTGGCGGTACGGGACCACGACGTTGCCAGAGTCCTTAGGGTACGTGATAGGCATGCGGCCACTAGGATTGACGTCGCCGTAGATGATTTCAGCAACAGCCTGGCCACCAAGTTCACAGGCCAGCATGCCGTTCAGGACGACGTACACGTTTTCAGGCAGGTCCTTCAGAATGCGGGGACGACCCTCAAACAGCACCAGAATCACCTTCGTTCCTGTCGATGCAAGCTCCTTGACGTACTCAATCTGACCAGCAGGCAGCGCGAGGTCGTCGAGATCACCTGTCTTCTACTCCTCGTACGGCTCTTCACCGATGACAGCGATCGTGCACTCGGCCTGGCTGGCGAACTCCTTCACAGTGACCAGGTCAGCGTCGGTGTAGTTGCCCGTGATGTTCAAACCGTTGAAATAAGTGAATGAATCATTGCCAACAATTGCCTCGAACCCTTGCTTGACCGACACACCGTGCGAAAACATGTCGTTGCCGGACACCCCCCAAGCCTGAAGGCTCCAGCCTCCGCACTGGTACCCGATGTTGTGGGCGCTGGGGCCCGTCAGAAACACTGATGCGTTCTTCGAAATCGGCAGCGTGCTGTCGTTGTTCTGCAGCAGCACAATCGACTCGCGAGCTCCAGCCAAAGCGGTGGCAACATCGTCGTCGTTGCCGACCATGTCGACGTACTCCGCACCCGGCATCGGATTATCATAGAGGCCAAGCTTCAGCTTCGTCTTGATAATGCGACGCACCGATTCTTTGAGGCGGTCAACGATCTCCGGCTTCTCCTCAATCAACTTGTTGGTGCCGTTAGTGAAGCTCAGACCAGAACCAACCATGCTCATGTCAACCGACGTACGTTCCAGAGAGAACTTTGTGGCTTCATCTGTGGAACGCGCGGAGCGGTGGAAGCTGACCAGGTGGTCGATCTCCCCGAAATCCGACACCAGTAAGCCATCGAAACCAAGATCGTCGCGCAGCAGTGTCGTCATCAACTTGGTGTTCTCGATCACAGGGACGCCATTAACGGAAATATAGTTTTCCATTCCAGTCAGCAGACCAGCGTCAACGGCGGCCTTGAACGGCGGGAAGTACGAGTTCATGAGGTCGAAGTCCGACATCGTGACGCCGTCAGTATCGATGCCCAGGAATAACCAATCCAGTGCTTCATGCACGCAGCCAACTCGTTAAAGCTCTGAATACCGCGGATCGTCGCGACCCCTATTGTCGAAATGAGGTGTGGGTCTTCACCGAAAGTCTCGTACACGCGCGGCCACAGCGGGTTGTGCACAATGTCGAGCACAGGATCGAAGACCCAAGGAATGCCGGCAGCAAGGGCGTCACGAGCGGTGATGCGACCCTGCTCGTAAGCAAGGTCCGGGTTGAAGGTGGCAGCGGCGTTGATCTGCTGGCCGAAGATGACGGTGTCCGTAACCAGCGCGTTACCGTGAGCAGCGTCCACGCCATAGATCATCGGGTGGCCGCCGTTCTCCTCCATGGCGATCTGCTGGATACGGCCGACGAAGGCACGCATTTCTGCCGTCGTCCAGCCCCAGCTTCCGTTGATCTCACCCAGCACCGACATGGGGAGGCCGATGTACGAGCCCACGTGCAGCTTGGCGTAGGCTCGCAACGCGTCTTCATCCAGTTGATATGTTGAGTTGGTGAGACCGTAGATCGCAATTTCGGTCATTTGGCCCACGATGTCGAGTGTGGTGAAGCTGGCCATGATCTCGTCGACTTGCGCGTCCCATTCATCGGCCGCGGCGAGGTGGCCATTCGTGAAGACGGCCAAACCCAGGGCGCTGTAGCACACAGCGGACAACCACGACTTGAGCATCTTGGCCACTTGGAATCTTGTCCCTGTTTGAAGGACTTGCAGTGGCGAGGGCGAATTGCAAAGTGCGGATTGTCGATGTGGGGGTCTTGCCAGCGAACCGCGAGCGCCAACAGATCGCGGCGTGGGTGCTTCGAGCTATGCTACCGCAGCATTGCTACGGCGGCCGCGGGACATCTTGCTGTGTGTTCGTTCAACACGAAAGGGGCATTTTGCTGCGTGGACCTCTTCAAATCTTCAGGAACACGGTCGTGAACCCCGTTGAGCCCGGCTAACCCCGAGACGGCGGTGACGATGCAGTCTTTGATGAGGTGGTCCTTCCTTCCTGCATCGCACTCACGGCAAAGCTCCACTTTGGTGGGGGTCATGGCAACAAACGGCACGAGGCTGCGACTAACCTTACGAGTACTGTACGCCTGCAAAGCATGTTACCGGTGTAGCTGTCGTAACTTCTCGTGGTCGATTCGGAAGGATACTTTCTCCGTTGCTGGCCCATACCGTCGTGAACTCCACGGGGAGGGGATTTCCGAACAAGTTTTCCACCCGTCTAGCTCTGCACCCTGGCTCAGCACTTCATCAGACACCCAGGCGAGAGCCATTTAGGTGTTCCGCGGGCGAACTGAGTATCGATGACATTTGGCGATGAATTGAGTGAGAATCAGTTTTCGAGCGCGCGTGTAGCACGAGTGTCGCCCCAAGACCCAAGTTTTTTTTGGAGCGACATTTCTGTACCCATTTTGAGGGCGACATTGCTCCATTCACAGCTGGATCACCTCGGACGGACCATGAGCGGGCTGGGACAGCGTGTGCGCAACACGTACGCGTCGGGCGCGCCGGCTAACTATGTGCCAGGCCTGGGCCGCGGCGCCGTGGGCTTCACGACGCGCTCGGACATCGGGCCGGCGCGCGCGCCCATGGCGCAGGACGGGACGCAGGACGCGCCGTTCCTGTCGCCCGCGGGCCGCGGCGCCGGGCGAGGGCGCGGCATGGAGGTCCCCGGACGGCCCGGGCCCGGGCCGGGACCGAGCGCAGGCCGCGGTTCCGGCACCGCCGGCATGGGCGGCTTCGGGCGCGAGAAGGACGAGAACGAGGACTTCGGCGACTACAGCGAGACGAACTACGACGAGTTCTCGGGCTACTCGTCGCGCGGGCTGTTCCAGGACACGCCGTACGACGCGGACGACAAGGAGGCGGACGACGTGTACGAGCAGGTGGACGAGCGCATGGACTCGCGGCGCAAGCGGCGGCGCGAGCTCAAGCAGCTGGAAGAACTCAAACGCGCGCGCAAGGAGATGCCCAAGATCAGCGACCAGTTCGCGGACCTAAAGAGCTCGCTGCAGCAAATGTCGGACGCCGAGTGGGAGATGATCCCGGACATCGGGGACTACTCGCTCAAGTTCAAGACCAACACGGCGCTGCAGCAGCGCAACGAGATGTTCGCGCCCGTGCCCGACAGCATCTTGGGCGTCAGTGCGGGCCAGTCCACGACGACGGCGAGCGGCACGCTCACGCCGGCGGGCAACGGCGCGGAGACGCCTAGCAGCGGCGTGACGAGCTCCGTCACAGGCTTGGCCGGGGCTCGAGGCGCCCAGCTGTCCCATAAGCTGGACAAGATGTCGGACTCCATCTCGGGCCAGACCGTCGTGGACCCCAAGGGCTACCTCACGGACTTGAACAGCCTGCAGCTGACGAGTGACGCAGAGATCGGAGATATCAAGAAGGCGAGACTGCTGCTCAGGTCCGTGACGATGACGAACCCCAAGCACGGACCTGGGTGGATCGCAGCGGCGAGGCTGGAGGAGGTGGCGGGCAAGATCGTCCAGGCGAGAAAGATCATTGCACAGGGCTGCGAGTCCTGTCCTACACAGGAGGACGTTTGGCTGGAAGCCGCGCGGTTGCAGAACCCGGAGAATGCCAAGACCATCCTGGCCAAGGCTGTCCGACACGTACCCAAGTCTGTCAAGGTCTGGCTCCAAGCTGCGCAGCTGGAGAAAGACGACGAGCTGAAGAAGCTCGTGATGCGTCGCGCGCTGGAGTTTATCCCCAACTCGGTGAAGCTGTGGAAGGCGCTCATTGAGCTGGAAGACGTCGACGGCGCGCGGATTCTGCTTGGTCGCGCTGTCGAGTGCGTCCCGCAAGCAGTGGATCTATGGCTGGCGTTGGCTCGCTTGGAGACTTACGAGAATGCCAAGAAGACGTTGAACAAGGCACGCGCGGCAATTCCTACCGAGCCGTCTATCTGGATCACTGCTGCCAAGCTGGAAGAAGCGCAAGGAAATAATCTGGACATGATCGACCGTATCATTCAGCTGGCACTCAAGTCGCTGCAGAAGCATCAGGTGGTCATGAACCGGGAGATGTGGTTGAAGGAAGCCGAGGCATGCGAGCAAGCCGATGCGCCACTGACGTGCGCAGCGATTGTTCGTGCCAGCTTAGATGTGGGGGTTGATCCTGAAGACAGGAAGCGCACGTGGATGGACGACGCCGAGAACAGCATCAGCCGTGGTGCACTGCTGACCGCCAAGGCTATCTATGCGGCTGCATTGAAGGTTTTCCCCGGGAAGAAATCCATTTGGCTGCGTGCTGTAGCCCTGGAGAAGAGAGTCCAGGAGGGCAAGAGCCCCGAGCCTGTCGAGCTACTGCTACAAAAGGCCGTCACGTGCTGCCCTCATGCGGAGATCTTATGGCTTATGGCTGCCAAGGAGGTCTGGACGAACGGTTCGGTGGAGAATGCCCGCTTGGTTTTGCGCCAAGCATTTAGTGCTAATCCGAATAGTGAGGCTATTTGGCTGGCAGCAGTCAAGCTGGAGTGGGAGAATGACGAGATTGACTTGGCACGGGCATTGCTGGCTAAGGCACGTGCCCAAGCTCCGTCACCTCACGTATGGATGAAGTCCGTGCTGCTTGAAAGGGAATGCGCCGAGACCCGTAAAGATGAAGAAGATCTCGTGCTGGAAGGTATCAAACTGTACCCGGACTTCCCGAAGCTGTATATGATGGCTGGCCAATTCTACGAAGCGTTGGATACACCCAACTACGAGAAGGCGAAGAAAATGTATCGTGAAGGCGTTCAGCACTGCCCCAAGTCAATCCCCTTGTGGACCCTTTCGAGTCGCTTAGAGGAGAAGATGAACGGCGTGACGAAGGCACGCTCGGTGCTGGAGTTGGCCCGCCTCAAAAATCTGAAGAACGATGTGCTGTGGCTGGAGGCCGCTCGTCTTGAGGCTCGATGGGATAACCCCAAGGGCCAGGAAATGCTGATGGCTAAGGCGTTGCAGGAGTGCCCCGAGTCAGGCATTCTCTTGGCAGAATCCATCGACATCGCGCCTCGAGCACAGCAAAAACGTGCGTCGTTCACCGCGCTCAAGAAGAAGGACAATGATCCGTCCGTGTGCTTATCCGTTGCCAAGCTGTTCTGGCAAGAACGCAAGTACTCGAAGGCACGCAAGTGGTTAGAACGAACTGTTCAGCTGGACTCTGATTTCGGAGATGCGTGGGCTCACTACTACGTTTTCGAGTTAAAGCGTGGTTCCAAGGAAGCAGCGGAGAAAATATTGAAGCGGGCTGTGACTTCAGACCCTCATCACGGTGAGAAATGGACGCGTGTGTCCAAGCAAACGCAGAACCGCCGCAAAAAGACGGAAAAGCTGGTGAAGCTGGTTAGCCTCACGCTGCCGTTTGCTGAGCAACCTTAGGCAAGCATGTCACTCCACTCGGGTAAGACAAGAAAGCTGATGATCATACTCAACAATGCATTGTTACAACTTACTCCTTGTCTACATGTAGTTTGTTTGTCAAACTTAGGCCTCCTTCTTGACGAAGGCTGCGACCTTACGAGCCAAGCGCTCAATCTTGTGGTTGTTCCAGTACTCCTCCTCTTCGTCAATAGCCTCCTCTGCTCGGATTTGAGAAATGAACTCGGCAAGCTCGACGCGCTGGTCCTCGGCAGCGATTCGACCAAGACGACCGCGATATGCGCGCTGTAAGGCGATGGCTGCAGCATGATCCAGGGCACGTTGAGCATCGATCTCTCGTCGACGCAGCATCCACTGATTGCCAGCAAGTTTGCCCAGGTGACCACGGTACACGCGCTGGATGTTGATGGCAGCCGTCCTCTCTCTATTTGCCTTGCGGTTTTCGTCCACCAAGCGCTTCCTGTAGGCCGCCAATTTCTGCTCGTGGAATTTTTGCTTACGCGCTTGGCCGGTCCGCGCTTTCTCATCGTAAAGCGCAGCCTTGCGAGCCCTCAATTCCACGTTCCGCTTCTCTCTGTCCATGCGACGACGCTCGGCACTCTTTGGAGAGGCTGCCGCAGCAAGCCGCTTAGTCGTTGAGACGGACCAGACAGTCTTCTGCTTCTTCAGCAAGGATAGACCCCGGAAGTACATCAGAGTCATGCAGAAGAGCCCGAATTTCAAGGCGTTCTCCGTCTCCGTAAGTGACTTGTCCAGCTCCGATCCCTTCTGGACAGCCTTCTTGGTTAAGTTCACCTGGAATGCTTCAACCTCAATTGGTTTCCACTTGTCTGACGGTAAACCCTGCGCGTTCTGCAGCTGCTCTTGGCGAATATCCTGGCGAACCTGGAGGATGCGACGGTCCTGCTCAAAGCGACGAAGATCCTGCATCGTTAATGGGCCTTCACGCTTCAAGCTGGGGACGTATCCAAGTACTTGTCGCTCGGACTCGCGCTCTCCAAAGATCCATCCTTCCAGCATAGATTCGAGGACGTCCTCCACCACCTCGTACGACGTGAGATGCGCCACGAGCACATTATGCTCACGTTGCAGTGCTACCTGCACTTTGCTCTTGTGCTGGATTTGCCGAAAGCCGTGCAATGCTTGCGTCTCGAAGAACTCATTCTTGGAGCGGAAGGTCTCATGGAACTCCTCGTCGACGGCCTTCAAGCGAAGGTTCTTCTCCCAGATCTTCATCTCCAGTGTCAGTTCGTCAAACAAGTCACTCTTGCGCAGCGTGATAGCTTGATTTCCGGACTTGACCGCAGCCATGCAGACGTTCGAGGTAATCGTCAGATCCGGAGAGTGTTTCACGCGCTCTAGCTCCTCGCGGATGACATCTATACGCTCTTGGATAGTCACGTACGATTCCTCCAGAAATGGCTTCCACTGACAAGGATTTGTCCAGCAAGCAGTACATCCGCCTGAGCCCAGTTCTTGCTCTCGCAAGACCAAGCGCTGCTCCTCCAGGCTGCGTCCCTGGAGTGCATTTTTGATCTCGCGGCGTTGCTTCTGCAAAGACTTCTGCTTCAGCGTTTTGCCTCGGACTTTCGGTCCTTGCTTGGCGTCTTCTTTCGCTTTGCGCCGCGCTTCGACTTCGCGAGCAATCAACGCTTCTTCGTCGCTGTCAGAGTCAGACACAACATCTCCGTTGCTTTCGGGGGCCTCTTTCTTGGAGAGAAAGGTGGCAAGCTCGAAGTTTTCTTTCTCCTTGATCTGGGAAATAAGCAAGCGGTCCAAGTCCTTTTCAAGTTCAAGCCGCAACACCTTTGTCGGGAATCGCTGCAAT
The DNA here is from genome assembly GCA_001314425.1 of Phytophthora pluvialis. Taxonomy (NCBI): domain Eukaryota; phylum Oomycota; class Peronosporomycetes; order Peronosporales; family Peronosporaceae; genus Phytophthora; species Phytophthora pluvialis. The sequence continues at coordinate 28,501 of LGTU01000064.1, read as the reverse complement.
GTTGAATGCAGCACGTACGAATCCATGAACTCATTCCGCGTATTGGCGATCGCGCGCTGGAGCTCCTGGAATACGAGGCGACAGCGAGCGTCTACGTCGACCTCGATGACGTTCGTCGGCGTTTGAGAATCCTGCGTTTGCTGTTGAATTCGCGCGGCGTTGATGAGGTTAGTGGAAAGTTGTGGGTCGTACTTGAGAAGCAGAGTGCGTCCTCGGAGCAAGTCGCTCGGCAGTTTGTACAACTCGTCCTCTGGAGTGTTGATAGCCATGACTAGGTCCTCTCTCGTAAGCTTGGGCGAGATCGTCACTTCGTCCAGCCCCCCAGGTGTGACAATGGCTCCCGCGAGCTCTTTCGCCAATCGTTTGAAGTTCACCGGGTAGTACACCGGATTCAGCAGTTGATCATACAAGCGCCATTCGCGCTCCTCCCGCGTCAGCTCGGTCGATTTCTGGGCACGCAACAGAGTTACCATCGACGTTATCGATCCATTGGGATTAGGTCGGCGTTTGGTGTGGCCGCCGTGATCGTCGCGGAACCGCGTGAGAACTTTGCGGATCATGATCTCTTTTCGCTCTAGCAGATTCCACGGTGCTTTCATGATCCGCTCCACCTCCATTTGAGACAGAGCTGCGAGCTGTTCCTCGTCCTTCGAGAGTTTCGGGTATGCACCATGGAGCCGAAGTTTGACACCTGGGGCATTCGTGTACCCTCCGTCAGTCGCGCCACCGTGCTTGCCTGCTTCCCACCGATACAACTGAGGATGCAGGATACGATCGAGGAGCACCCACTCTCGCTCCTTCTTGTCCAGAGTATCTCGACCTTTCTTGTATTTCCGTCGCAGTCGCTCGGCTGGAGTCATCATTGACGGCAGCTTGGCCTTCATGGCGGACAGCTCGGCCCAGCGCACCTTTGAAGATTTGGTGCCAGTCTTGTTCTCATACTCGACGTTGAGTTCTCGGGCAAGTTTGGCTGCAGCGGCATCTCCTGTCCCAAGATCCGATTCTCCTGAAAGCAGAGCTGCAATTTGAGGCAGGTTTGTGCGGTACTCTTCAAGTAGCTGTTCCATCTTTTCGCAGTCTTCGAGAACGTCCACATGAATCCTCGTCAGCTCTCGGAGACTTTGTTCGATGTCGCGAACTTCTTCCTCACGCTTGGAAAACAGGAAGCAGCAATGCGTGAACGTCTTGTTTGCCGCTCGGATAGCGGTGTGGAGATCACGGCGCTCTTCGTGACTCAAGAGTGGCTCCGCGTTGTCCCGTTCCAGCTTCTGGTTGTTTCTCAGCATCTCAAGTTCCGCAGCACGTGCTTGATCCTTGGCCTCAGTCGCAAGTCGGCGCGCCAGCCTCTTCTTGCGCTCACTCAACTGGATCGTCAAGAAAACATTTTGCAGCTCGTCTTGCTTACGAGGCAGCAAGTCCTGCTTCTTCAAGGCATCAACGCGTTTCCTTCGAAGCGCTTCATCTGCGAACAGTGAAGTCCGACCACGCACCTCCAGCGAGTAGGCCGTGAAAACTGGGGCGCCCAGTACAATTTGGTAGGTTGCGGCGGCACTGAGGGGGACTGAGAGTGGCTCGTGTCGGAGAACCAACCTACCCATGCTGTGAGGTGAGCACAGGGCAAGATCCTCGGCGTAGAAGCATTTGCCAATGGGGATTGGGGCTTGAAACCTCTGCTGTACGGAGTTCGGGTCGGTGACCGAAGGCAGCATGTACATCATGGCAGCAAGCCGTCCATTTTGATAGCCGACCGACTTGAAGTGTCCCTGGAATACGATTGAGGCCGTAAGTGACAGTACAGCGACACCTTCCGCGTCTTTAGGCAGCTGGAAGCTGTGCGTGGTGCTTTTGTGCGGGAAGATTTGGCTTTGTGGCACGTGGAGAAGCGTCAAGGGCGGCATTTTGTCATCCAGCAACGCAGCTTGTGCCCTTGGGCACCGTCGAGGTGGGGAGTCTGCAATCCGTTGAAGTACCGAGAGCATGTCTGCGAGGGTAGACGAGAGAGACGCACGTGGAGCAGCTACGCCGGTAGGAGCTTCAAAGTCGTGGTCCAGTTGCGCAAAGTACCCTTCTCCATCGCCGAATGTGTACTTGCGTAGCAGGTAGTGGGCCTCCATTTCCTCGGGCGATTTGAAAAAGGCAAACGCGAGGCAGTTGCGCGCTGGGAGCTGCATCAAGCGCTTGAGTTGATCGATGACCAGCTTCTTGTCGCTCTTTTGCTGGTAGTCTGCACTCTTTTGAATGAGCTCGACCTCTTCCGCGGCAACGTGTTTGTAGTAGTGGGCGAAGTTGGTGAGGAAGTCCAGAGCCACCCAGCGTTTCTCCTCCGGTGATCGATCAACGTCCTTCTTCAGCCTCACACTCTCGGCAACGTCTTCTTGTGGTTTGACGGCATTGGTTCCTTTCATCTTGCTTCCCGAGACACCCTCATCTTTATTGCTGGCGTCGACGAGGCCTTTGCCTTCAGTTGAGCCTTCCAGCGCTCGCTGACTTTCTTCCAAGACGAACGTTCGGGTAGCCACTTCCTCCAATGTGGCTTTACTATTGTCCAGTGCGAGATGCGCAGCCTTTTCCTGTTCGTCCAGAGCCTCGATTCGCACGGAGAGAGCTTCATCCTCGACCTCAAGTTCCCGAATAATGACGGTGCGTTGTACTCGCTGCAGAGCTCCCACGACTCGCAGATTTGTGTCAAAGAAGGCTGTGGTGGTGGCCCGGGCACGCTCGCATTCGCCTCGCACTGCATCCAGTCGGCGCTTTAGCTTGCCACGAAGCTCAATGAGCCCGTCACGCTTGGATTCGAAAGCCTCGCTGTCTTCACGTAGAGATAACACGCGTTCGTTGCCCATGTCAGCGCAGACCGAGAGCTTCATGAGAACTTCCCCACGAAAGTGTTCGTTACGCTGGATGATGATGCTCAGGCGCTGCAGGAACTGGTCCTTCCATGCCAGATCCTTACGACGCAGGGTTGCGTCACTTTGCATTCGCTCAAGCTCGTCGCGCGTGATATCCAACTCTCGTCCAAGAGCTTGCATTTCGGCTGCGGTGATAGGCACAATGCGAACGGTTCCCATACCAGCCTTGGCGATCATTCCTGTATTCTGCGCCTTGGCTTGGACGCGCTCCAAGTTGCGCACTTGTAGCTCCTTAGCAAAGAGCGGGCCACGTTGTAGTGTTTCCAACTCGAGACGCTTTTCGGCTGACTCGCGCATTTGAAGCGCCTTGATCTCGTAAAAGTGGGCGAGATCGGCAGCTAGAACACGCGCACCACTCGCTATGTCATCGAACCGTTCATAGACAGCAGGGGAATCCAACCTGTAGGCCTCCACGGGGCTGGATACGAACTCTTTCTGCTCGAACTCGAGTTGAAAAACTTTAAGCGCCTTGCGCTGGTTTTTTTGCTCCTCGAGACGAAGCGCCTGGAGCTCAACCTGTGACTCTCGTCGGACTTGCTCCTGGCGCTCGGCATCCAACTCACCCATCTGCCGAACTACAACCCGGTTGCGGTCACGACGTTCAAGATCGCTGACGAGCAGGTCCTCTACCTTTCGTGACCGGAGGTCCTCAAGTGTCATGGTCTCATTCTCCTGCAACCTTCGGGCATTTTCAACTTTCTTCGCCTCCATTTGCTCGAAAAACGCTTGCTGAGACTCTCGCTCGCGTTTCTGGACAGATTGACGTGCCTCAACATCCCGCTGTTCACGCTCCCTCGCGTCCTCTTCCTTAGACCTGCGCTGGGCTTCAATCTCATCATGTTTTGTCTGTATGCGCTGCCTATCGAGCTCCTGACGCCGAGCAAGTTCTTCTTCCTGGACGAGAACACGTTCATAACGCTCAAGGATGATATCGGTTCGGCCAGCGCCTTCAATCCCGCGGTCGTAAAGCTCTTGCTGAATCCACGGAAGCCCGCGCGTTGATAATTGATCCACGACTCGTTCCCGCAGATCTGAACGAGGTTCTGGAGACTGCGCTTGGGATAGGAGTGAGCTGTCTGCGTCTTGACTATCCTGACTATCAGACAAGGACTCGTCCTGGTTAGCACCGGCGTTTTCGTTGGGGCTGGTTGCTTGGAGAGAGGCCGGTGCTGCTGCGCTGCTTCTACGACTTTGGCGAGTGCTGCTATGACGAGGTTCACTACTGCTCGAGGCTCTTTGCCCTGGTTCATCAGGTTGTGGACGAGCGATTTCAGCTGTGCCAAGCTGTCGAAACAAGTCATAGAAGAATGAACCGCGTTCCTGCAATATTTCGTGGCCACCTTTGAGCCACGCCACGTGCATGCACCGAGCATCACTGCTTGATGGGTCTTCTCCACCAGAAGCAGAGATGCAGCTGAGTGATAACGCTTCCGCCACAGTGTTTGCTTGTGAAAATCCAGATGCCGCGTTACTCCCGGTGATCAACGCCACTTGTTGAGGCGTGCAGAGTGCGTTTTGAGATCCGTGAACTACTATCAGCGCAAATGGAGCTGGAACCGCGGTTGCCAGGTTAGCGACAGCTGCAGTGACATCTCGGTTCTTGGTGACGCCACGCAGCAGGACCCGAAGGAGCTGGCCGGCTTTGACGTTGTCTTCACCCTTCGTGTCGTCGTTATCTGTGGCTCTGCTCTCAGGTGCAGAGATCTCAGATATTTGGAGAAATCCACGACGCGTGCGAAAGAAACTCTCAAGGGCTGCTGACCGGCTAGGCGCGACCTGTGCGAGATAGTGCTCACTGAATAGTGCGGAAGCAAGCGCCTCGTTTAGCTCCACAGCGTCGCCACTGCTTGACGTAGCGCCAGGTTGAATGTTGGAGCTGGCGTCGAGCAGTTTCTGCAGAGACCGAAGTGTTCTTCGCTCAACTTCAGTGACGCTCGCAAGGGCATTTACGAGCACAAGACCACGTAGCGACCGTGCGAAAAGCCCAAGCGCTCCTTCCCCATCGCCTTTTGTCTGCCGCATTGGTAGCTCCATACCGAGCAGTTGAAGTGCTGTGCTGCCGCCCGTACCGAAACCAACGAGATACTGCGGGACAGCGCCTATGCCCAACTTGGGCTGTACCAGCCATTCCCGTGATCGAGTCATGACATGCTCGAGTAGCTTGGAGTAAACACTGGCAAAACGCGCGTTGTGCCAAGTGACAATGCGTTTGGAACGCGTCGGGAAGCCGCAAAGCAGGATTTTCCCTCTTGGAAAGTGAACAAGCAAAAGATGAAAGAAAGCCTCCAGCGTTTCGAGCCGCTGAAAGGCGTCGAGGAAAACTGTGAGTCGGAATGCAGTCGTGTTTGGAAGCCCCGACGCTTCCTCCTCTGCCGTGTTTTCGGCTGATGCCTGCGACGTGGCCAACCCTGCTGCTGCAATAGCCTTCCCGTTGGATTGTGGTGGTGACGATGGTATGGTGTCGCGAGAGAGGATACCGTACGAGATAGCGGTGTCCGCATCTACCTGGAAGATCTTCCATCTATCGGATACCGGGAACACCAGCGAATCATCGGGGTTTTCTCCTGGGGCTGTCGATTTTGTCTTCTTCTTGTTCAAATCAAGCTGTGGAATCGCTGCTGAAGTTGGTGCGCTCAGCTCAACGTTGTCGTCGTCGGGAAACACATCGTTGTTACTGCTGTAGCTATCGGGAGTCGGCTCGGATGACGAGCTGTCAGAGGTGAAGTTGAGCATGGAGCTCAGCGTCAGCGGTGGCTGTGTTTTTGACTTTGCACGACGTCTCGCCTCCAGTTCTTTGAGGGCTCGTTTGCTCCGCGCATGTGCCCAATCCGGTAGCGTCACACGCAACTGTGTCTTCTTGTACGTCGGAGAGCTGGCCAACGTGTGTGAGACCGCAGAGGCTTGCTCTTGCCAGTGTTGGAGGCGATCCCTCTTCTCTGGAGATGTCTGCTGGAACTCCACACGGCGTTCATGGCCATACGATGTGGATTTGTCTGCAGGAACTTGACGATCTCGTACGAGACACGAAGGCGCTGCTGCTGTCGAGAAGTAGCGAACGAAGTCTTCCCGCGTGAAATAGGCTCTCGACTTGCCCCGTGACAGTGCCGCTACACAGTCCTCAGCGTCCTGCTCGTCCCACAGATCGCTGCTCGGACACAACCGCAACTCCACCACCGCGTGCATCAAGTCGTCCACGCCCACGACCCCTTCATCGCGCTGGTCGAAGTGCACGTAGGCCTCGGACAGAGGAAGACCTCGCTTCTGAGCTTCCGAGACGACTTCAGCGAGGGCCCGTAGCACTTCCCGGGCCCTCTCCGCCGGCTGATCAGTCGCGTTGGGGCTGGCTTCGCGCTCGGGTGGCAGGCGACGAGGCATAGCAGAGACTTTGCCGCTGGACGCTCGCAATGGGGACAAGATGGCTACATGCGTCGCTTCGACTTGTACCGATATACTGGTACATCAAGTTGAAGTGCACAGCCAATCAGCAACGCGTATCCATGGAACGTTCGCAGGCTTGTGTCGATCACCGAAAGGCAACAAGTTATATCAGTATGAGGAAAATGAGCACGAGGGCGGACTGCAAGACGGAGGCCCAAAGCGACCAGCTCGACTCTCATTTTCCAATTTTCTCGCTCGAACGCACAGCTGCAGCCCCACAACAGACAAGAGCCCCCAACACTTCCTCAACTATGGGCAACATCGCATCCACCACGCTGTACGCACGTCTGGAAAACTCGCATTGGGACTTCACTGCTTCCGACATGCTGCTGGACCAGATGGAGAAGCAAGCGTGCCCAGTCACCACATCCACCTGGTTGGAGACTCTCGCGAGTTACTGCGCACTTGTGCTATCCAGTCTGGCGGCGCTGCTCATGGGTAACTTCACTGGGTCACTGGACCAGCCGAAGCAAATTCCAACTCTCGTCGATACAGCGTGCCAGACCGAAGACGAATACTTCACGATGTTGAGTGTGAAGGGGACGTGGCAGCCCTGCCACGTCGACAGCAAGGAGGTCGCTGATGACGACAGCCACTCCTGCACTACCGAGACGACCGAGCTGTCCACCGACGCAGAGAGCGAGGACTACGAACGGGATTTTAGTGACGACGACTCTGAGTGGGAAGACGCAGACTCGGCAGCGGAGGACGTGCTTCACGCTATCTGTGACGCCTGCGAGAGCTGTGCTGACTGCGACTGTGAAACCCAAGCTGAACAACTCCTGCGTCTGACTACCATCGTCTGCGACGAAAATGATGACTCAAGTCCAATCTTCCTCGAAGATTATCTCTGCACCTGCGGTGAGTGCCCACAGTACAAGGAGATCACACGTGATGTCGCTGTAGCAGTGAAGCCATCGCTGCGGCAAAGCCAGAGTACTGTGCGTCTCTTGCAGGCTTTTTCCACTTACAACGAAGTGCTTGGCTACCGTGCCGACATGATTCCCACTGCGCATGAGTGCCTACGGATTTGGTGTGGAGATGAAGACAAGGCGTTCAAGTCATTTGTCACGCTGTATGATGAAGTGCCGCGGCTGTGTGACCCGGCACGCAGCATATATTGAACTCCAAGCAAGCTCGACCCTCACAAGATAAGAGCTCGTGGTGCTTACCCTCATCGCGGAAGGCACCGCGTGTCGATTTCCTCGCTGACTGCCACTTTGCTCCGATGTTGCCCTCATGACGGCTCCACGTGCTTCAAATGCAGGCAAAGGGTTGTTGGCTGGCGCCGGCAGTCGTGCCAACTCGTGCTTCCCTCATTTCGGAAATGCGTGTGTTAGGCGTGGCGGATCCAGCTCAGTGTTACCTTCATTTCGGTTAAGCGGAGCACAGGCGCCGTGTCCTCGTTGAATTCGCGACGTCGGACTTGGAGCAGAACTGAGTTTCTCTTCGCTGCCAAAACAACAGATCAAGACTTGGCAGATGTACAAGTAAGTCACTACTACATGCGTAGTGTTGTTATTTTATTTATTCGAACAAAAAGTCATTTGCATAGCTTACGTTGTCCTTGAGAAGGAACAAATATACACTAGCTGACTTAAAAAGCCCAGCTGCAGTCCATCTTTCCATCGGATGGTTGATAGATATGGATCGTCGTGGTTGTTCACCATGGCCTTGCATGCACTAGACCCACGTAGCACTTAACTCGGGTCGCATGGACTCCACACGCGAACGGATTGCCTCGATCTCCAGTACTTGTCGGTAGACGATGCTCTCCGCCAGGTATCGAGGCATCGACCCCTTGAAGTCTGCCCTGACGACGCACGTGAGCCTGGCGAATGCCGTGCCCTGTGTCTGAGGGCCCTCGATTTCCTCGTCTCCAGCGGCTGGCTCAATTAGAAAACCGCCTGTGGCGTAGGCCATTCGCACAACTCCCTTGCGCTCAGGTACATCGGCACGCGGAATAGACTCCTGCAGCACTGCGTACGTTTCCGGTTGGCCAGTCTTCTCAATGAAGCTATGGAGATCACAGGAGTCACGAGGCTTTACCAGCCACGCTGGCCACAGGGACAGTTTAGAGTGCTCACGGTACAGCACTGCCTTTGAGTCATCCAGCGGCTCAACTCTTCTGATCGTCGTCTTGCCATCGTCTGTACTGCTTCCTGAAGCTGTAGTGCGTGCATTCTCGAGCGATTGCAGATATCGAAACACGCGTTTGGAGTCTGACCGGATGATGACATGCCCCTTCATCTCCACCAGTCGATCCTTTTCCGATGCAAAGCCCCCGGACGGGCACACGAAGTGTGCTGGCGTTTTGCGTAGCACCTCGACATCTCCGGTGCTCCTGTAGACTGTCCACTCTGCGCCATCTGCGTCATTAACGTGAAGTAGTCGCTGCAAACCATTCTGTGAGAGCTTGGCGTAGTAGACCTTCATCAACTGGCTGTCCCGGTGGCTTGTGTGTCCCATGATTTTGTCCAGCTCATCGAGTGAAACGGGCATCGCGCTGTCACGCCGCTGCGAGGCCTTGGATCTTCTCGCCACTTCGTTTGTCTTTTCCTCTTCATCCTCTTCCTGGATTTCAACTGGATATGCTGAGCTCTTCGACGTTTTCAGCTTCCTCTTGGGTCGAGCTTTCACAGGCGAGGCTGACATCGCAGAAGTAGCCGTTGTGGGAGGGGTGGAGCTCCCGCTGCTGCTACTGCTTCCATTATTGACCACGATATGCTGCTGTCGACGGAACCTGTTGTTATCCGCGACCTCCATCGCAAGATAGTCCAAATTTGAACTCATCCAGTTGCGTAAGACTGCGCAGGAAGCCTCTGGTGCCTCCATAAAGCGTGCCCCTGTGAGGTTTACAATCGATGGGTCTTTGCCCAGACTGCTGCTGCTCCGACTCGCCCAAAGTTGCGATAATCGCGGGGCTGCGTTGCTACGTGCAACCAGACTCTCTCGGCGCGGGTCGTTCTGCGCCTGTTGGCACAGTTGATCGTAGAATCGCGTGAGCTTGGGTCGATTTCGGGCGAGGAAGGAGTTGAATGGCACCATGAACGACTCAGTCGAGGTGGTGTACTCGACGTTGTTCGCCAGAGACTGCATCAGCTTCGCCAGCAGCACAAGCGTGCGCTGCATCTGCTTACCCGGCGCAGAGCTTCCTGGGGTCAGGTTCATCTTGTGCGGGACCACTAGCGCGGGGCACAGGAATCGCAGAAATACCAGTCCTCCCAGGTGTATGTAGAACTCCTCCTTCGCAGCAGAAACGGTGGAAGTCGTGCCATTTGAGGTGTTTGACTGCATAAGCACCTCCTCGAACAGGTTCTCTTCGATGGAACTGAGTCGTGGCAGTCCTCCCAGCCCAGCACTCTCCACCGAGGTGCCCTCCAAGAAACTGCTATTATTGTTGTTGTTGCTGTTGCCAGCGTCCGAGAAGATGAGGCTGTTGCTGCTGCCTCCCATGGCGCTGAGTCTGGGCATCGACACATTGCTGCGTCGGTCCCGCTCAATGAGCCGCAGCATCTCCAGCTCCAGCACGCGGTAGATCTTGGCGACCTGGTAGGGGAACAGCGATGCCGCACTGAAGATGCGACCCAGCGTGCGCTCGGCCAAGGCCTCGAGTCGCCGCTGGTTGGCTTGGAGATCGTCCTGCGGCTGCAGATAGCGCGGGTTCACCTCGTAGCCGTCCGAGCTGACCCAGAGCTCGTTGATGACGTCCGCCAGCGCGTGTGTCAGGAACTCGCCGCCCAGCTCGCACGTGTACTCGCGCAGCAACTGCAGCATCCGTAAAGACACACATAGACAACGTATCAAGCCGTCAGTCAGTCCCTATGGCCAGCCATCGCACCCTATGCAGGCGCTTCAAGACGTACAGCTGTCGTGGCCGAGTTGGCTCGGAAGAGCTCGTTCCAGTTGAGCGTGTGCACCATCTCGCGGAACATGAGCAGCCCCAGCAGCTTGCGCAATTGGTCCTCGTGGCTCTCGAACACGAACAAAAGCGCGCGGATCACGTTCACACCCACGCCCGACGGCGTCTGCAGAGAGAGAGAGAGAGAGAGAGAGAGAGAGAGTGAAGGTCAGTCACGACACCATCGATGCATTCATCCCCCCCCCTAAGCCGCCGCCTCACCGTGGCGAGCGCCGACGCCAGGCGGAACTCCGGGTCGTGCACGAGCGCGTAGACGAGCGCGCTCTCGGCGTCTTCCTGTGCCAGGAACGCCACCGCGTTGCGTACGGTCTCGTCCGGCCCGGCGGCGCGGACGCTCGGGTTCGTCTTGCGCCGCGCGGTCGACGGGCGCGAGTCGCGCTGGCGGCCGTCGCGGCGACGGCCGCGGAGGCCGCTGGCCAGCGCCCGTACGGCACGAAGCATGGGCGGAGCGTCCGTCGGTCGAGGTGTCAACCCGAGCTCAGCAAGATGAAGACTGAGAGAGAGAGGCGGAGCGCGCGGCCGTTGCCGTTGCCGGACAGAAAAGCCAGATTTGTACTGGGACAAGACTAGCGTGGGTCAGTTAGTGGCAGGCCCTAACTAACAATAATGCAGTACAATATCGACGCGTACTGTGATAGTTTACCGTGAATAAGGCAAGGAAGGTTATTTCTAACAAGATCAGTACAATTTTCGTGACGCAACCACGCGAGACTTGCGCGGTGCGTAACGCTCTGCGCTGGCAGTCGCGAGGAAACGGCCTTCTTGGTGGCCCGATCGGCGATGCTGGTCGGCGGCCGACCGGAAGCCGGGCGCCGCATACAGGGCTGGCTTCCTTCCCAGTTGAAGCGGAAGTTTTAACGCGTTGGGTTCACTGGCTGAGAGCATAATATCAACTGCTGCAGTCGCAACCAGCGACACGGGAACTCGAAGCCCACAAGCTCCCGTGCTTCAAACGGTTCGGTCGCCGCTTTGGGTTCGGTCGCCGTCGCTGGCGACTTGGCGCTCGCGCATTGTAATGTTACTGCGCTAGTGCTGGCTGGCCGTCGGTAGTAAGCCCTCTGGGTGCAGGACACCACTCGCTGCGCGGTGCTGTCGATGTAGAAGGCGGCGCTGCTGGGTGCCTTCAAGTCGGCGTCACCCACGCGCAACAAGATACCTACCAACGCCGGTACGACAACTCCTCGCGCGTCAACTCGACGACCTGCTCCGGCCTCCGTGCTCGACGGCAGGATGGCCATGCCGAGACCTTCTGGACAGCCTGAAACGCTGAACAATGCAACCGCCATGAGGCGAGGCGTGCATTATTAGCAAGGCCAAATGCGCGGTCGTGAGATATGAGCCTTCGACGTCACTGACACCTCTGTGTATTATTGCTTCGACGCCGACGCGTCCTGCTGCTGCCGGTCGAACTGAGCCAGGAGCTGCTGCATCCGCCGCTGAAGCTGCTCGGTCGCGCTCTGGACGGCGCGGAATGGCGGACGCATCGTCGCGGCGCCGCCGAACACGTGGATGCTGCCGTCTGCGGCCGATTCAAACGGAACGAAGTTCTATCGCCAACATGCAGACAAGCTCCTTGTGAATGACCTAGTTGCAATGCAAGCGTGCAGTGCAATGCCTACCTTGACCAAGAACTGGCCGAGCTGCTCTCGGCGGCGCTGGATGCTCGCTGCGTCTTCCTGGCTGTTGGTGCCGGAGCCTTTTCCCAGCTCCTGCTGCAGTCCAGCTAGCGTGGGGAGATCGGTGCTCTCTTGCGGCCCCTTCTCGATGCCTCGAACGTGGTGCGCCAGCACGATCTTCACGTCGTAACCCGATTCTTCGTGCCCCGAGGGGCACAGCAGCGCTACATGGTCGGTTTCAGGGTCGACGCAGTACAGCACGCCGTCTGTGGACGTGCCACCCTTCAGCTGCACGCGCACAGGCTCCCCGATGAGCGCGCAGAAGTTGCCAAACAGCGAGCTTTCGCTGGCCATGCTCTGCGCTCCAGTCGTTCGCAGTCGACGGCGGATTCCAAGCTAACGTTAACAGTAAAGCAACAACAGACGTGTACAGCCATATTCATTGACGAGATATGGCATAAAAAGCAAACTAATGGAAGATGAAGGAGAGAAAGTAGTGGCGCCGAGTGCCTTCGGCGCTACTATACAGCTGGCTGAACCTAGATACCAAGCGTAGCTCCTCTAGCTGGTAACGGGCTTCTCGACGTGCACCCACAGCGCAATGAACATGAGGCCCACCGCGATAGAGATCGAGCCCATGAAGTTACCCTGGTCCATCAGACTCTGGTAGCTCCAGCCGAAATACTCCTGAATGCTCATGCGCACGCTCGGGCCCAGGTTGTACGCGATGTAAAAACCCATGAGGACGGCAGCGCACAGCATCGAGTCGCCGTGCGAGTACACGCGGTTGTAGTACGCGACCATGTAGCGCACCATGGCCCAAACGATGCCGAAAACAGCGCCAGAGAACACCAGAACGTTCGGCAGCTCGGCCAGCGAACCGCGCGTGGCGTCACGCTTATTGAGCCACCGCGACTTGCGGCCAGTGAACTTCCACACGATGGCGCCAAGCAGAGCCGTGAAGTTGGTAAACGCGTACACAAACCTTGTCTCCTGCGATCGCACCACATCGTTGTTCTCTACACCACGCGTGCTCAGTGCCGACAACAGACCCTGCACAATGAGCTTCGGCACCAGCGCCACAAGCACACGGAGGCCGTTGACGAAGATCGGTGCGTAGCCCGTGTACAAGAAGTATAGCGTGACGTAGTACAAAAGGATCACCGGGATCGAGTCGATCGGGTACAGAGTCGAGTTCAGGTAGAACACACGGCGCATGAAGTTGTTGGGCTTGCGGTACTTCGGGATGTCCACGTGCGGACGCTTCCACTCCGGGTCAGTCACGTTCTTGTTCTTCTTCATCAGTGCCGTCTGGAAGTTACCCTTGGCCCAACGCTTGCGTTGTGCCATGGCCCCAGCCACCGAGTCGGGGATCAGTCCCTCAGCCAGACGGACACGCTCGTGAGCCTCGCCTTCGAAATCCTTACGGAAGTACAGCGCCTTCCAGCCCATCGATACAAGACGCTCACCAGTGTTGCAATCCTCCGTCAGAGTGCCGTACTGAATACCGCCGATCGAGTCAAGAGCCTCACGGCGAATCAAAGCGTTGGTACCAGCAAAAGAAGCACAGTCGTAACCATCCTGACCAGTCTGAATAGCATCGTAGAACGTGGCGTTTCGGTGCCCAAGCGGGTCACCGATCTGCAGCTGCACGCAGTCACGGAAGTACTGCGGGGTCTGCACAAAGCCGACGGCGTTGTCACGAACATCGTCCGAGTACGTGTGCAGGATCGACATGTCCGCATCTCCGTTGTTGTTGTTTGTGTTGCACTTGCGGCACACACCAGACTTGCCCAGCTTCGAGTCACAGTTCATGCAACGCAGGTCCTTCTTGGTGGCACGCGTGTCGCTCAACGTACCGTTCACCTGGCGACGGTGCAGATCGCTCTGGACGTGCATGGCGTTCTCAAAGCACTCCTTCGAGCAGTAACTGATGCGCTCCTCCGGCACACCGGCAATCTTGCACGAGGCGCAACACATCTTGGCCACGTTCTGGCAGCCCAAGCATGAGCACGAGTACTTGTTCTTGAACTGGCGGTCCTCGTCGTCGAAGAAGAACGGAAGCGTAGCCAGAACGAACTTCGGGTGAGGCTGCATATCCGAGTCCAGCAACAGCATGTAACGTCCGTTGGCACCCTCGTTGTACAGACAGTTGTTGATGTTGCCAGCCTTCGAGTAGTTCGTCTCGGGCTTGACACGGCCGATGTACGTTACGTGCGGCAGGCCAGGGTAGCGGTAGTCGTCACGGAACGAGCCCACGGCACAGTCCGCACGGTTCACCACCTTCGGGCGAGAAGCGGAAGGAAGGTTGGCGGACGAGTGCAGCTTACGCCACGCGTACACCTCCATATCCTCGTTAGGGTCGCACACGCGGTCGTACATGAACTGAGCCACTTCCTGACGGAGATCACCAGCCTTTTCAAGCACCACCTTGTTGAGCTCAATAGCAGGAACGGGGTTGCCCTTGGTCCACTTGGTGCTGCAGTAGCCGTCGTCCAGCACGTAAATCTGCAGGAGGTGAGGAGGGTACTGCAAGTTCATGCAGGCCATCAGCGTGTCGATTGTCTCCTCTGCTGGCTCCGAGAAGTGGCACAGAAGAACATCAATCTTCGGCCACAGATCATCCGGCACCTTGGGGTCGAACTCGTCGAAGTAATGGGCACCACGACGCACGGGCTTCCACATGCCAAGGTAGTACAGCGCACCGAGCACAATGGACACGAGCTCAGCTGCGATGAGGGCGAAGAACGCCACCCACTGGGCAATCGGCGGGTTGTGGAAACACACCACATCGTCGACTCCGGCCAGCGTGAGGTACCAGTCGGGCGGCGTGAACCTGCCGCTCATGGGGTCGGCAAGACAGTTGAGTTCGTCGGGCGAGTTGGCGTACACCTCTTCACAGGCCAGCGACCGGTTGCCGGAGTCGCACGGCTGGACACCCACGACGAACCAGAAGACCATGCCGAACATCTCGACGATGCTCAGGATCAGGAAGAGGAAGTACAGGGTGCGGTACGTAGTGATGCCCTTCATGTAGTACTTGCGGACGTTGGGCAGCTTCCGCTCGATGATGTTGCCTGAGCCGCAGGCCACGATGGCCTCCTCGGCGCCTTCGAACCAGAGTCGGTACTCATCCTCCGTCTCGGGACAGAGCACCCACACACGACGCTTCGTCATGATCTCGAACCCCCTGTGCGGCAGGTCCAGACGCGCGCACGGGCGCAGCTGCAGCGCGTCCTTCAGCTCGATGGCGCCGACGACCAGGTCCGTGTTGCGCGTGGTGAAGTACTGCCGGCACTCGAGGTGCGAGTGGAAGTAGTAGATCTTGGCCTTTTCCAGCGCGAAGTAGCGGCGCTTCCAGCTCTTGTGCATGGGGCCCTTGATGGCGCGCTTGCCCTGCTTGTGCATGTAGCCGTGCACGGTGATGACGTTGTCCTGGAAGCTGCCGCCCTCGGCCGAGTTGACGGGGGGCCGCTCCGAGGGATCCGGGGACCCGCCGCGACGCACGATCTCGGCCTCGCCGGGCTGGTGCACGTCCATGGCCGAGGGCGTCGCGTACATCTCGTAGTCGTCCGTGGGCGGGACGGCCGGGGCCGGCTGGTCCTTGTTGAACATGTTCGCTCCGGAACTGTGGGTACGAATGAGGCTGTGCGCCGCAGAGATGTTAGTGACGGAGGTGTCAACTGCAGGGGATGCGTCCGGCCTACGCCACTCACCGTTTAGCACAGACCGAGGCAGGCGAGTCTCCAATCGATCGCCCGCTCCGTTTCTCGCTCACTCGTGCTTCTCTCGAATGGCGGTGGACCTACCTCGCTCAAGCAAGAGACCGCGTTGGTTTCTCTCTGTCGCGAAACGCCGAGTGTGAACGCTCGAGCCTCTCTCTATCGCAAAAGCAGCCAGTGCAGCCAAAACGGAAATCACTCGCTTAAGTGCGAAACACAATGGGTGGGGATAGGGCAGGCGGACGGGAGAGGACACGTTTGGGTATATTACCCAATTAAGTTGGGTTCCGGTCAAGACCATTGCGCTTCGGTTCTTGCCGCGGTTTGGTTTTAGGGCGGATGTTTAGCATCTCTGACCGGGACGTGCAAAGGCAAGGAGGGTGCATATAAGTAGGTACAACCACTGCGCTACATGCATCCGCAAAAGCAGTCGAAGCTCATTGCGCATTCTGAACGCAGAGCGCGCATATTTTTAGTTTGTCGTTGGTGGCACGAGCAGATTGGCTACACACATCGTACGAAATTATATAAGTATGGATGGGGACAGGATCATGCCGATTGTTCGCTGCATGGCTTAGACGTGCAGACCTTGGGAGGAGTGCGGCGAGAGAGCGCATCGTATTTAGCTTACAGTTCCAGTTCGCGGCGGCTGCACCAAAAGCGCGGAAAACGCACTTTCACACAAATATATTTTAAAATGTCCAACATTTCTAGAGAAATCAAAGAAGTGTAGCGAGCATTTTGTATATAGCGTAAAGGTGGTCGGTAGGCCCCCGACTAATGGGTGGAGAAGGCAGCTTAAGCTCCAAAACCGATCAGCGACCTGACTCAATGAAGGACACCGGCGGTGCGCCACCGCAGTCTGCTGTTTGGGGTTACGGGTCCAGCAGTGTCTTATTCTCAATAATTCAATGCACATTGCTGTCAACATGCAAAACCTGAATCCTTTATTTACTCAGGCAACGAACATGCGAGGCTCACTCTGCGCGGTGACTGGCTATCAACGCTCGCCCATTAGGCGGGGCGTAGCGAGCCCTGTAACCCGACATTCCTAGACACTACGCCTGGTCAATAATATAGTGCGATTTCGCGAGACTACGTCGCGTTAGTCACCGAAGCAGTCCGGATGAGGCGGCGTCGAGGACGTCTCAGAATCTACCCATTTTCGAGGCGCACCTACCCATTTTGTACACTCCGTACACTTGGCCGTCCGCTAGTCTCCACTAAGTGCGATCCGCGAATCGATGCCGAAAAATTGAGATTCGGAAAATTACATCGATGTCATCTGTAACTTACAGATGTCCTTAATGGATTGTGCGATATCAGGCGGCGAGGCAGGAATCAAGGCGGCTCACATTGTGAGTCTGCGCGCGTTGGGTTCGCCGCATTGGGTGCACATCAGCGGCGACACCATGGAATCCGTCTGCCACGCAGAGTCCGAGTGGCGATGGCTGCGGGGCGAGTGGCGGGTCGGCCACGGGCACTAACTTTAGGAGGAAACGGACACGGCCGCCTGCGAAATCCAGCGACGGGTGAAATGTCGGCTCCTCGGCCAGCTTCATTCACTCCACCGGCCGTGGGCCCCACTCGCGAGCCTTTCCTGGCGAAAACTACTCACCAGGAGTTCTGTCGTGCGAGTCTCACGGGCTCAGCAGATGGTGCCAGTTTCGCAGGCACCTGAGGATGCATCCTGCACGCACGCAAAGCAAAAGGCACACGCGAGCTAGAAGCGAAAAATATATTGAAAATCAAGCACGTAAGCATGAATAGCGGCGGAGACGACGGTCTCCGATGCGACACCCTAGGTCTCTGCGGACCGGACCTGGCTGGCCTAAGGCCCTGCGCTCCCATCCTGCTTAGAAGGGGTTGGACGTCGGCTGCTCGATCCAGACCCACAGCGTGATGAAGACGAGTCCGAACGCGATCGAGATGGAACCCACGACGTTGCCCTGGTCCATCAGACTCTCGTAGCTCCAGCCAAAGTACTCCTGGATGCTCATGCGCACGCTCGGCGCCAGCTTGACGGCGATGAACAGACCCATCATCAGACTCGCGAACAGCAGCGACGCGCCGTGCGACGTCTGGATGCTGTTATAGCCGGCCAGGAAACGCACCACCGACCACAGCAGACCCACGACGGTTCCGAAGAAGATGATCACGTTCGGCAGCTCCGCGGTCGAACCGCGGCTCGCACCACCGGTGTTGAACCACTTGGGCTCTTTGCCCGTGATCTTCCACCAGAACGCCTCAAGCACGGCCGTGCAGTTGGTGAACGAGTACGCGAACCACACCTCCTGAGACCGGATCACGTCGCTGTTGTCCACGGTACGGTTGCTCAGCGCCGACAGCACGCCCTGCACGAAAAGCTTGGGCACCAGAGCGTACACAAGACGAGCACCAGCCATGTAGATCGGAGCGTAGCCCGAGAACAGGAAATAGATCGTGATGTAGTAGAACAGAATAGCCGTGATCGAACCGAGCGGGTACAGCGTCGAGTTGAAGTAGAACACGCGGCGCATGAACTTGTTCGACTTGTGGTACGATGGCACCTGCACCTCCGGCATCTTCCACTCAGGGTCAAAGTACTGCGTCTTCTTGTTCATCAGTGCAATCTGGAAGTTACCCTTGGCCCACCGCTTACGCTGCGCGAGCGAACCAGCCACAGAGTCGGGGATCAGTCCTTCGGCCAGACGGATACGCTCAGACGGCTCGCCCTCGAAATCCTTGCGGAAGTACTGCGCCTTCCAGCCCATCGCACACAGCACCTGGCCGGTGTAGCAATCCTCCGTCAGACTGCCATACTGAATACCGCCGATCGAGTCCAGAGCCCCGCGACGGAACATGGCGTTCGTGCCGGCGAACGAAGCGCAGTCGTAGCCATCCTGACCAGTTTGAATAGCATCGTAGAACGTAGCGTTACGGTGGCCCATCGGGTCGCCGATCTGGAGCTGAATGCAATCGCGGAAGTACTGAGGCGTCTGGACGAAGGCCACAGCATTGTCGGACACATCGTCCGAGTAGGTGTGGAGCGAAGATACATCCTCACCGTCAGCACCCTTGTTACCACACTTACGGCACACACCGCTCTTGGGTAGCTTGGCGTCACAGTTCATGCAGCGCATGTCAATCTTGCTCGCACGAGTGTCACTCATCGTGCCGTTCACCTGACGACGGTGGACCGCACTCTGCACGTGCATGGCGTTCTCGAAACAGTCCTTCGAGCAGTAGCTGATCTGCTCCTCCGGCACGCCAGCAATCTGGCACGACGCGCAGCAAAGCTTTGCCACCGAGTTACAACCAATACCACAGCAAATGTACTTGGCCTTGTCCTGACGGTCCTCGTCGTCGAAGAAGAACGGGAGCGTAGCCAGAATGAACTTCGGGTGAGGCTGCATGTCCGTATCCAGAATGATCAGGTAGCGGCCATTAGCACCCTCGTTATACAGGCAGTTGTTGATGTTGCCGGCCTTCGAGTAGTGCGTCTCTGGCTTCACACGACCAATGAAGGTCACGTGTGGCAGGCCAGGGTAGCGGTAGTCGTCGCGGAACGAGCCCACGGCACAGTCTGCACGGTTCACCACCTTCACGCGGGACGGAGATGGCAAGTTGGCGGACGAGTGCAGCTTACGCCACGCGTACACCTCCATATCCTCGTTAGGGTCGCACACACGGTCGTACATGAACTGCGCCACTTCCTGACGGAGGTCACCAGCAGTTTCCAAAATCTCCTTGTTCAGCTCTACGGTAGGGACCGGGTTGCCCTTCGTCCACTTGGTCTTGCAGTACCCATCATCCAGAACCCAGATCTGCAGCAGGTGCGGCGGGTACTGCAGGTTCATGCATGCCATCAACGTGTCGATCGTCTCTTCAGCCGGCTCGGAGTAGTGGCACAACAGCACATCCACCTTGGGCCACAGCTCATCCGGGACGGGCGGCTCGAACTCATCGAAGTAGTGAGCTCCACGACGCACGGGCTTCCACATACCAAGGTAGTAGAGGACACCCAGAGCGAAGGTCAGCAGCTCAGCGAACAGCATGGCGAAGTACGAGGCCCACTGCGGAATGGGCGGGTCATGGAAGCAAGGCACGTTCTCGACGTCGGCCACCTGCAGGTACCACTTAGGTGGCGTGAACCAACCGCTGAACGGTTTATCCGAGCATCGCAGCGTCTCCAGCGACGTGCTTGTGATGATGGCACAGTCGACTTCCAGACGGGAGGCATCACAAGGCTCCAGCCCGATCACGAACCAAAACACGATAGCCAGCAGCTCGACGACACCAGCGATGAGGAACAGGAAGTAGAAGAACCGATAGGTCTGGTTGCCCTTCATCAGGTACTTGCGCACGTTGGGCAGCTTCCGCTCGATGATGTTACCGGCGCCGTTGGCCACAATAGCGCGCTCGACGCCCTGGAACCACATGCGGTACTCCTCGTCCGTCTCGGGACAGAGCACCCACACACGGCGCTTCGTGTGGACCTCGAACCCCTTGTGCGGCAGGTCCAGACGCGCGCACGGGCGCAGCTGCAGCGCGTCCTTCAGCTCGATGGCGCCGACGACCAGGTCGGCGTTTCGCGTGGTGAAGTACTGCCGGCACTCGAGGTGCGAGTGGAAGTAGTAGATCTTGGCCCTCTCCAGCGCGAAGTAGCGGCGCTTCCAGCTCTTGTGGATCGGCCCCTTGATGGTGCGCTTGCCCTGCTTGTGCATGTAGCCGTGCACCGAGATGATGTTGTCGCGCTGGCCGCCGAGGCCCACGGCGTCCGAGACGTTCATGGGCGGAAGTGCCGGCCCTCGCGGGTCCACGTAGCCCTGCTGAGGGGTAGGGCGGCCCTCCTGCGGGTAGAAGCCAGCGCCGCCGTCGTTGGCGCCCGTGGCGGGCGTGTCGTGCAGCTCGTAGTCCTCGTGCTTCATGAGCGACTGCTTGTCGTTGCCGTACATGGTGGCCGGTCCGACGTCGGAGACGATACAGTCGACGTAGAGTACTACACAGCAGCCTCTCTCTCGGTCCGCCTCGCTCAGGTCAAGATGGAGCAGCGACTGTGCGTGTTGTGTGTCTGCTTCGCCTAGTGCTTTGGACTCTCGCGAAGAAGCGCAACTGGCAGTCGGCCGGAAGCCGGCTGCACGAAACCCCTGCGAGGTCGTTACATAGTGAAGCCGAGTCATTTGCGCCGCCACACAGAATCTCTATACCGACCTGTTTAAATGAATTATATGTGTTCTCAGAGATCGCAAGCCCATAGACAGGACGGTCCGCTCCCGTCCGCTTGCCAGCGGACGCAAATTACCCATTTTTGTGGTCCACCCTGTCGTACTTAGTCCGGACGATCCAGCTTTGAAGCATCCCGCCAATCAAGTCACGATGCTGCCTGCTCGCAAGGCTGGATTGTTGGCCTATTCTGCCACAAGCAGCTGAACCCATGTGTGTGATCCTACATGTGAGATTCCAGACACCCAGCGCTACTTGCGACTTGCTGTCCGCGAAATGCCACGGGTGGCACCGGTGACGCGGACTGCATAGTGGTGATCAGCGACGAGCGGCAGCCCGCCACGTAACTGCAAGCCTGAACTGCAGTCTGGAGTTGAAGCGAACGGACGGCGAAAACGCCTCGGCGTCCGTGCAGCGAGCCCCATAACAACCCGTTGGTGCTTGTAACTTACAAGCTGTAAGTGTGGCGGCGGCTATCGCCAGCGTGATCTCTTCGGCAATAGCTGCGCGCTAATGTTTCCCTATATGCCGTAGTGGCAACACTCTATGAAAGTTGCGGTAGGGCCATTTCGCAGTACGACACGCTACTTCGACACAAGTAATGCCTGCAATATAGAGCGAGTCCATTGCAAGCCCCTAGCAATCGTCGCGTTGGCGTTCATGCCTACTATCATACTATGCGTTAGCTGGTGCGTCACCGTGGAGACCCTCGTGCACAATGAACCTGAGTTCCTATGTTCGTTGATACCGCGCTCACGCAGGAGTGACTATATCCATAATAGCCACTACGTTTGGCGTAGCCAAGCGTTGCATTGGTCTCTGTGAGAGCTGCACGCGCTGTAAACTCGCCCCTGTGGAAACATACATGCTGCCTTGCGGTATCCTAGCAATAGGATCTCTGTAGACTAAGCTGCATGTGCAGCCTGCCAATCCAACCATGCCCGACAAAAGTTGCTTCAATCGTTCATTTACGTGTGTACCTGTTCGCCATCTACCCTTCCGTCGGGAGTCCTGGTCCTGGTCAACTGCTCTACGACTTGACAGCCAGGTTCATCAGGTGCTCCATGAACACCTTCAGACTCACGTCGTCCGTGAAGATGACTTCGCCCTGGCCGTCCATGCTGTTGTGCGTGACGCTCGGGTTGAGCTTCGCCATCAGGAAACGCGACTGCGATTTGTGCTGGTCGCACACCACGTAACGCGGAACGGGGAAGCGGGAGTCCATGATAAGCTGCGCGTCGGCCTGCGGGGCCTCCAGTAAATTCTTGAAGTTCTCGTGGGCCGGGTCCTCGTGGAACTTCTGGTCACGCCACGCAGCGATGGTGTCGCCGTGGAAGACCACGACGTAGAAGAACGAGTCTAGTAGCAGGATCGTGTCGGACCGCACGCTGGCAGCGTCCAAAAGTGCCGGCACGGGCGGGCCGTTGAACGAGTACGACAGAAGCGATGGCTGAATCATCACGAGCGAGTTCGTCGTGCTCTCGCGCAACAGGCAGTGACGGTAGTACGCACTCTCATCGGGCGAATAACCGAACACGGTTAGGAACTGCGAGCGACGCAGGTGGAACATGAACTGGGGGAAGATAGCAAACTCAGGCGAAAGGCGGAATGAGGAAGGATCGTCCTTGCGGTAGTCGGCGAAGCGGGCGGCCAGACGGATGAGCGACCGGTCGATCCAGCGCATGATGTCCAGCTGCTCCTCGCCCTGCTCCGAGCGGTGCACGGCAATGCGCGCCAGCAGCACGGCGGCGGCCTCCTGATCAAAGCCCCGGCCGAGCGTAGCTGTGTCATTCGGGTCCACAGTCCAAGGACCGCAGATCGTGGTCACACGTGTGCGGTAACGTCCGCTGGCATGCTGGTAGCGCGTGATCAACTGGATGTAGCGTGCCTTGCCGGACGCCAGCGGGGTCTGGTTGGAAATGTCAAAGTAAATAGCGACAGTGGTGTTGGGGTCAATGCCACCCATCGACCAGGCGTTGGTGCCACCAACACCGATCTCCACCTCGGACACGTTCTTTGGGGTCGCACCCTGGCGCTTGAGCGGGGCACAAGGGCCAATGGCACCCGCCACCTTGAACTCGCGACTCGTCAGCACCTCCACCGAGGCTGCGAAGGCCATCGTGAGTTGGTCCTTGTCACAATCCGCAGCTTCGTCCGAGAACTTGCTGAACATGCGGCGGAACGACTCACGGAAGACAGACTGACCGAATGAATCGGCCAACACGATTACACCGCCAGTCTTCTGCACACAAGCTGCCATCTCCATCACACCACTCTGATCGAGAGAACACGCGAAGATATCCACCACGTGGCTCGAAGCCACACAGCGGGCTGCCAAGTCGTTATAGTGTACCAGCGCCTTCTTGGTGAGCGGCGCCTTGTCCTTTTGCAGGTCTGTGTGCGAACGGATGTCCTCCTTGCGGTCACGACTGACGATAGCACCCGGGCCGACCGTAGGGGGTCCACCGACGAACATCATGATGCGAGCACCTTGGCCACGGAACGTGGCCTCCAGGAGTCCGACACACACCGACATGGCCACACCCGTGCATCGCTGCGGGCGCTGGTCAGCTGCCACCGGCCACGGGTCGCGCTGGAGGTCTTCCAGAATGGATTCGAGCGTGAACCCGCACTCGAACACCGGGAGCAGGAAACGAGCCGAGTTGCTCGTCTGCTGCTGAGGCTGCTGGGGCTGGCCCGTCATTTGCTGTTGCTGCTGCTTGCGCGTCGCGGCCAGACCCAGCATGTCGTACACCTGCTGCGAGGTGAAGTCCTTGTTGCCGCGGAAAACGTGCGACTTGGGCACCTCCGGGAAGCCCAGCTCGTGCACGTGCACCATGGTGCCGAAGGTAACGAGACCGATGAGCGCATCGGGCGGCAGCTGGTTAAGCGTCTGCTGGATGGAGTCCTTGAGCTCCTCGAGCTCCTCCTCGGGGACGCACGTGTCAATGCAGAAGACGAAGACGGGGGGTCCGGCTTGGCGGTTCTGCAGTTCGTACTCGAGCGTCGTGTACTGCGGAATAAGCTCGGCCGGTAGGTTCTCCTGCGTGATGTTCTCAGCGTAGTGAGGCGGGAAGTGGTTGCGCGTCACGCAGAACGGGCACACCCAGAGCTTGGAGACGAAGTCCACCTGGCAGAAGGGGTTGAGCACGGCGGCGCAGGCCTTGCAGTGGATGGGGTCGTACTCGACGGCGGGCGGCATTCCGTCGATGGGCTTCAGCGGCTGGTACAGGCAGCCCGTGGGCATGACACAGCGTGTCTGCTCCAGCTTGGTACAGGGCCACGAGTTCCACGAGAAGCGCACGCCGTCCTTGGCCTCCATGGCGTGGAAGTCCCACTCCTGGGGCTGCATGCCCGGCTGGTAGCCGCCTTGCTGGCTGTACTGGTCGTAGCCTCCCCCCTGCTGCTGCTGCTGCTGCTGCTGACCGTACTGGTCGTAGCCGCCTTGCTGGGCGTACTGCTGCTGCTGGTCGTAGCCGCCCTGTTGCTGCTGGCCATACTGCTGCTGCTGCTGGTCGCCTCCCTGCTGCGCGTACTGGTGCTGGTCATACTGCTGCTGACCGTACTGCTGCTGCTGGGGCTGCTGGCCATAGCCACCTTGCTGTTGTTGGTCGAAGCCGCCGTAGCCGCCCTGCTGCATCGTCGCCGTGGGAGGAAGGGGGAGCTTGTTGAATTGGATCCACGACGCGGCGCCACGTTTCAGACGCTGTGTGGCGCACATAAACTGGTGTGGATTACACTTGGCCGAGATGGCTACACCGAGCACAACTGTAAATGCCGCCGCCCGAAGATAGTCTGTGTGGATCCAGCGGAGCCTCGTCGGCACGATCCCAGCCTGTCGTGGAGCGACGGAGAATACTTAGTATACGGTTGTTATTGGTGGTGATATGTGCGCTCGGTCCTCCTTATATGATGCTCTGCTGAGCCCCCTTACTGCTACTACGCTTACAAACTACTGCTACCTACGATGACGCTCAATTCACGGGCATGTACTGCTTGCTCTCGATGCGACGCTCCTCCCGCCGGCGGCGCAGGAGCGTCGCCACCCGGGTGATACTCACGTACATCCCGATGGCGAAGAACGGCATCACGAAGACCCACGTGAGCGGGTGCGCCAGCACCTCGGCGAGGTTGGACGACGGCCCTCCCGTCTGCACGTGGTTGGCGGCCAGCGCGCCCCCCGATCGCAGCGCGTGCCCCGCACCGTTGTGGTGTCTAGAGTAGTAGATGTTGATCTCCATGGACGAGTCGTCGTCCACGCCGTCGCTGTTGCGTGCCGCTGGCGCATTTTTCGCCGGCACGGACGCAGCCATCGTGGGCGCCGCGCCCATGGCGTCGGCCGACAGCGTGCTCACGCAGTCCACGGACAGCACGTCGGCATGCGTGATCATGCACAGGCGCACCTTGTGCACGGCCTCGACGATCCTGCGGGGCTCCACCATGTCGGGCGCCTCGCGCAGCAGCGACACAATGTTGGCCTCCTTCTGGCAGTACGCGGCCGCGTCCTGGGCGCACGCGGGACCTGTCGCGACGTCGCTTGGGATCATCCTCGGCTCTGCCGCCTCAGTGATCGGGGTCGGCTCCTGCGGCGTGTCGTCGGCCCGCAGCGTGCGTTCTTCGGGCTGCTGCTCTTGCCTGTTCAGCTCCTGCTCCTGCCTGTTCAGTTCCGGCTGCATCTTGGTTTTATTGCCAGTCTTCGATCGCGCCAGCGGAGGAAATAACCGAATGGCTAGGTGCTGTGACGCTTTGCGGTGTCCTCCTGCTTGTCATCGCTCGTCTCTTTCCCGCCACTACCCCTTAGGGTTTGCATGGAACTGTGGCATTCAGTACCTCTGTGAAACAGTAACTGTATCTAGAATCGTATACAAGGGTAAGAATACTACTTTAGGTGTACTTCATAATTAAATAAACTACATAATATATGTGTCGGGTAAATCAAATACATGGACAACTGTTCAAACATACGATGAGAGTTTCTGTTATTATGCTCTCAAAAGCTGCTCTCTCACCGTTGCATTACAGCCGTATGCGGCTCGCGCCGAAAGGCTCCGTCCACATGACTGCGCCATGAGCTGCGACGCCTGAGCAGCGGGCTTGGCAGTTTTAGGTGTAGATATGCATCTTCAGACGGCCACTTCAACCAGCGCTGGCGTGCTTGCACACATCTCGGCGAGTCCTTCCCAGTGTCTCGGGGCAAAAGGGCCAAAATAGAGCGCGCGATGTGGCAACCACATTCAGCCCAACTCAACCCGCGTCAAGTCGGCCTTCTTCTTCAACTCTGAATGCACGATCGCACTGCCGCACGGGCATCGCAGTGACTACATGTATCGAGTCGATAGTCACTGCACATGTACTGTACTTGCCAGGTATTAAAATATAAATACATGCACTACACTAACTGGTGTTTTACACACCAGTATCAACGGGGTCACAGAAGCAAATAATGAGCACCTTGACGGAGGCGGAGGTGGGCGATCTGCTCCGTCTGCTGTGGCCGGCGGCGGCGACAGGCGATGGCGCCTCCACCGACGACTCGCAGCGGTGGTACCAGCAGGGCTTCGAGTTCCAGGCGCTGGCGGGCTTCCCGCTCGGGCTCGTGCAGGGCCACGGCGGGCCGTGCGGCGTGCTGGCGGCCGTGCAGGCCGAGATGCTGCGGCTCTTCCTGTTCGTGCGCCACCGCGAGACGCTCAGCGGCGACGATGTCGACTTGCTGCGGCTGATGGAACGGGAGAGACTGGCGGAGGACGAGACGGCGAGGCACCGGCTGCTGGCGGAGGCCATGGCTTCGGTGCTGACGCAGTGTGCTGGCGACGCGCGAGCGGTGCGCGTGGTCGTGCAGGACACGGACAAGGAGACTGCACCGACGTACCGAGAGAGCAGCGTGGTGGTGTCCGAGATGCAGGCAGACACGCCGCCCCTGGACCTCGTGACGCTGCTGCAGCGCGAGATGCCGGCGTTCTGCAGCTCGCACGGCGTCATCAACTTCACGTTCAGCGTGCTGTGGACCAAGGGGGTTGTCGCCGTACGCGAGGAAATGGACGACCCGACGAACACCCTGACAGGGGCATTTGGCCACTGCACACAGGAGCTGCTGAACCTGCTGCTCACGGGCAAGGCCGTGTCCAACGTGTTTGACGGGAGCGTCCCCATGGGCGACTCTGGGCTGTTTTTGCATGGCGTGCTGGAGCGAGCGCGCATCGGCTACTTGACGCAGCTGGAGGCGTTGAGATACTGTCAAGTGGGCAGCTACTACAAGTTACCGAAGTTTCCAGTGTGGGTGCTTGGCAGCTCTTCGCACTTTAGTGTTGGGTTCGCTCTAGATGCCCGCGTCTGCGAGGAATCGGCCTCCGGGCAGCTTTTCCAGCGGGTTCAGCGAGTGTTCAAGATGTTCGACCCTATGGAGACCGGTTTCGTGGAGATGGCATCACTGGCTGAATCGCTGAAGCAGCTCGGGGTGGCGCCCGAGATTCTCTCAAATGAGTACTGGATGGCGCGATTGTTAGCCAGACTTGAAATCTCAAGTGGTGCCGGCATTGTGCTCTGGGACGAGTACTGGAAAGTAATATCAGTGCTGCTGCATACCAATGACTTCGAGCTGGCACTCTCGGGAGAATACAACGGCACGGCCGAAGCGCGTCCTCCCCTTCAGCGCTCTGATTCTGATATTGCGCGCGAGCTGCAGGCACAGTTTGACGCAGAAGAGGGAGGTAACTCTGCCGCCAATGCTCTGGTTAGCTCGCAGCCAAGTCCCGCGCCTCCACCCGAGCCAAAGCCGGACCCACTACTTTCGTTCGATTGGTTTTACTACAATGGGCTGGGAAGCAACGGGGGCTCGAGTAACGGGCGGCGTCCTCAACTCACAAAATGTCGGGTTACGCTTGAGAAATCGACGGGGTTTATTGGTAAATCGGTTCCCATTGAAGATTCTGGTGCAAGTGGTGGTCATGGTTCGCCTCCGCTTGAAGAAATTATGAAGACAAAGTGGCCTAGCGCACGAATTGATTGGTTGGGTTCGCCCGTTCCCAGCATTGACTAACTTACGCTGGGTGCGTGGTATTTGCTGTTTTCTTGTGCGCTAATTAGTACTTCCTGAATTTATATTTTGGCGGTGAATTGCGTTGGTAAACGCAGAGAAATGCTTGAACGAAGTATCAACGTGCAAAATATTTGTGATATCCTTTGTTGGTGGGATTATAATGCATGTACAGTACGATGATACTACAGTAGCACTGTAGTAGTTTAACCATACACTATTTCCTATTCGTGTCAATGCTGCGTGTCTGATCAAGTTGGCATTGTCTGACCGGTTAAACATCGGTGGTCGGCGATGCATAATTCATTCGCGGACTCGATAGTTTCCGTGATGCGCAATCTTATCTGATGGATGTACAGCGAAACTATCCTGCCCTCTCACTTTTTTCGCAGTGGTTATTTATGGAAAAAGATTAATCCTGAGCGGCTTTGGACGAATTCTGAGTGGCTACATTGCAAAAGCATACTTCTGAGCGGGGGGGAATCGTGAGTGGGGCAACGGAGGAATTGTGAGTGGCGAATGAATCATGAGTGGACCGATGTAGTGCAGATTCATATCATTAACAGCAGGAATTATCAATCTACGGAGCTGCACAGTTTGACTATTCCGGCACCATGCCCGTGATGTTAGCAAACCAAATTGCTTCAGCCGGCTCC
>LGTU01000063.1:0-71989 GCA_001314425.1 Phytophthora pluvialis | reverse complement strand
TCCAAAGTCAATGGAGTTTTTGCTGCGTCGGTGGGAAGGCCTGAAGCGAACTCAAAATCGCGATAAGAAAAGGAAGGTCAATGAGTACGCAGATGAAGAAATAGTTCAGCGTACCATTACTCCACGTCTTGGTCCTACAAATGAATCGGGTCAAAATTATGACGGCGATGTTCAAACAGCTCCTGCCAACGAGTCGAAGCAATCGACAATTTCGACTGGCCACTTAGCTGCTCAACACGCCGATACAGCCGTTCGTGATGCAATAAGTGCTAGTCAAAACTTTACAATTCCCACCCCAACATCAACTGAAGTCCCGCCTGCTTTCACGTCTACTACAGCAATATCTGCTGCTGTATATGCAATGCTTTGGGATCCCGACACCGAAGCACATCTCCGGAAAATCGATGCACAACTGGGCAAAAACTGCAAAGGGAAATGGAATGTGATTTATCAGGACTATCTAAAACGGTATCCAGGCTCCAATATGCGCAAGAACGCCGACCGCATGCGGCTTCGTCATTGCAGTATACCACAACACCGTTCATTGGGGGTTCATCACCTTCCGTCACCAGCTGCTTCAGCGACGAGTACGCAGCAAGATGTACTGTGCGCCAGTGACGATGGAACTGCAACGAGTAAGCGGTCGTTACCAGCTTGCAGCAGTTGTCGAGCACGCAAGTGGAGATGTGGTCCATCCAGCGATAATGACCAGTGTATGCAGCGCCAACCGACACAGCAGAGCACGATTGCTTCGTTTTTCAGCTAGTCTTCATTTTAATTCACGGTACACGTGCATTCCTACAGCAAAACAAACATGTTATGGATCATCAGCATAAATATTGGCTCTACATCTTCAGAGCTCATTAAATTACCATCGTCGTCACTGCAGGGGTCTTATGTAATCTCACACAGACCCGAAAGCATTCGAATATGTAGCCAACATTACACTCATAGTAGGCAGGCTCCGGGATCTATGTCATCCGCTGCTGGATGCACAGTACAGCACAAGCAAACGTTAAGCCTCAAGAGCCCCATACAGCACAGTTAGTGGTAGTACGACGCACCTGACGTTAGGAGCGGAGCGTGGGTTCTTGATGTTCACTTCCGCGCGGACTTCTTTCAGCTCCGCATCTTCTTCTCTCCGCCGTTTGTGATTGTGGAGCCAGGCGTGAAAACAAAAGCAGGAGTCATGTTTTTCGATTATCGTTTCACTGAGATTAAGTATCGGGAGGAGGGGTGTCACCCTCACGACTGCGGGGCCAGCGGGACATGTAACCGGGACACGGGGCTTGTCACAGACGGTCGAAAGAGGTCAAGAAGGTCAAACTTGGTCTCGGGACAAGCCCACGAATACCGGTCAAGCCCCCCCCAGCTAGCCACCAGTCATTTCGAGACAGCAGCCAACACAACGACGTGCCAAAATGGATTTTGATTTGAATGGCAAAGGTGGTGCTAGGTCTCTTCGTCACGACAAGAAGAAGCGAGAGTAGGGAGACCGCCGTCACCGCCAAATATGCGCGGGCCGCACCCAGCGACAGCAGGAGCCCGTCCGCAAGCTCGCGCCGCACCGCCCTCTGCTCCGAATCGGCTTGGACAGTCCGGCCAATGCGGGGTAGACTTCAATGAAGTCACTTTTGACGCTCATTGAGCGTCGCTCAAGGGGCCACTGTAGCAATGAAGCGGCGGGCACGCACGCCCGCCACAAGCATCGTGGATATGCTTGTTCACGCTCCTCGGTGGAGTTACGCAATCCGCTGGTGAACTCCTCAGACGTCCCTGCAGTTCCCAATTCCAGGCGATCTTCGCGCCATGTCGACGCGTCGCAGTAGCTTCGAGCAGTTCTGACCGCCAGTTCGCCCGCCCCCCACGCGATCCGAGGCGTCTCGGCCGCGTTGGCGGCCCTCACTGCTCTCGCCAACTTGACGCGGAACCGGGCGGCGATTCTCGCGTTGCTGCGGCTTCGGCTCTGGCCACACTGGAAGCTTGCCCCGCCGTCACGGAACGGCCTCGCGCTCGCAGTCTTTATCGGTAAACGAACGCTCGTTCTCTCTTGGCTCCGTTCGAGGGCAGTGTCCGCCGTTGACTCACCACTCGCGTGTGCAGGCGTCTTCCGCTATCTCCAGCGCTCAGCTTCGATTCGCGCCAAGCGTAGACCCGAGAGTACGGTTAAGGCCTGCGACGCGCTGGTGCCCAGTGGAGTTGTGCCTGCTGCAGCAGTGGCAGCGGCGACGAGTACTCTGTGCATGGCACCCGAGAGCCGACCAGCCGTCCTGTCGCTCCTGTCGACCACTGCTGCAAGTAAACTCTTCACCGGCTTCATAGCTAAGCACCCAGACTTGCGCTTCCTCCAATGTCTGGAGTTGCTCGCTTTCATGGCAGCAGACGGATGGATCTTCGCGTCGGGATTCTTCTACCCAGAGAGCTACGAACGTTCGCACATGAAGCAAATCCTCAAATGTATCGTCATGAAGGAGAGCGCTTCGAAGAAGCTGCAAGAGGCGTACTGGCAAGGCCTGAATCCGAGTCCGTGTCACACTCGGCACGAAGGACTGAGCTGTGGGCAGCACGCGTGTGGCGATTTCCTGCTCCGTGTAGCGACGACGTCCTTCCTTATGTACGCCCCCGTGCACTTGACGTCGTGGGTCTTGGCCCAGCGTTCCCGAAAAGTGCGCTCGAAACCAGTCGTGGCCCAGCTGAAAAGCTTGGCGGGTAGGCTGACGCGTTCCTGTGCGTACGGTACCGGGTATGTGTACCTTGGGTGGTCGCTGTGCTGCCTGCTAGGCAAACTTGGGGATCGTTCTCATTCGTACCGCAAGCTGCAGCTTTTCTTGAGCGGTGCGATCCCTTCTCTCGCCATATTTGCGGAATCTCCAGGACGCCGGCGATCGATCGAGATCATTCTCACGTCGTACGCGCTTGTGAGCGCAGGGAATGTAGCCACACGGAAGGTTCCGTTGCTGCAGCCTGGAGGAAGCTCTGTCCGTGGGTTCTTGGAGGCTGGTTGCGTGGCTGCGGCGGTGTCTGTGATTGTTTCCGGTTTTCTACAAGACAATCATCTCCTTCGCCGCATGCTGTTGGGGGACGTTGAGGTGCGTGCATTCCAAGACGCACTGAAGCAAACAAGGTTGAACTCGCCGTGTGACGAATCCACAACAACGGAAGCGAGCTCGATTTCAACTGACTGCAGCAACTCTCACCTCCATGACCGGAACAAATTCGCTTGTTGAGTGTGAAGCGTACCGAGTATCCGCAGTTTATCCTGGCGTACGGTTACATGTAGCTGTACTATCGACACTGGTAAAGAAAACTAAACGCTTGTCCTTTTAACGTATTTTTATCGTTCCCCCCTAAGTGGTAAACGATCAGCAAGAACTGCCGAGTGTGCTTCTTCAAGCAAGGATGGCCGACATCAGTCCCGCTACGAGTGCCAATGGGGCCTCGTTGTCGCTTGAGGAAGTGACGAAAATGATTCAGGTTCGTCTCCGTCGTGTCGATTGGCGCATGGGCGTCACTAACTAGTACCCCGATGCACTACTATCTAGAGAATGCGAGAAGAGCAAGCATCATTCCTCGAGCATCAGCGAGAAGTCATTATCCAGCAGGTATTGGAGAGTATTCAACGCTCTGGGGCGCTTCCTGCAGCGATGTCGGGCAGTCACACGAAAAAGAAAACTTCCGCGAAAGAAATGGCCTCGTCGCCTACTTCTCGACTCGAGCAAAACTTGCACAATCTTGTTCACCACTCTCTTGCTGAAAGTGGTCTGGATTACCCGCACGTACACAGTACGGCACGTGACGCAAATGTCCAGAGCGTGAAGGGCTACAGCAACTCCGAAGTTGTTGAGCATGCTACCAGGAAAAAGCAAGTCATTCTAAGTCGTCGAGAAGTGGAGGCTGGGGAAGATAGCAATGGATCTTCAGCGCAACCTGACAGTACCCGACTGCACGAACACAATGAAGAAGACGACCAGCATGAGCTGACGGCGTCCAGTCATGAACCAAGCTACTTGTTGTCCCATTCACCACTTCGCACTAAAGATGCCACCATTCGGAAAACTCGGAGCTCGGATGCACGAAGACGACGACACCATCGACAGAACAAATCGACTGCAGCAGCTACTAGGTCTCAAGCTCACATGGAGCAGATCGACGATGGCTATTCAGAGTTTGTCGACCCCGTCGACGCAGCTTTCGCTGCCATACGCAAAAAAGTGGATCTACGAACTCTAGCGATTCTTGACCGGTCCAAGGTGCTTCTTGGTCAAGTAAGGCAGCAATCGTCGACGGATGGAAGAACCAGCTTCGTGGAGAAGCTACGACAGCGGCATGCAAATGCCGAGCAGAGCTCTCATAGCGGACCTACGAATAAAAACGATGGAAATGTAAACGAAAGTGGAGGCGATAACCAACCTGTCGACTCAGCAGGTGAAGAACAGTCGGGGACATCGATAGAGCTTGCATGTGAAGAGGGCGACGAGGTAGCCGGAGGCAAGACCCCCAGAGTGTCTCCAAATGACATTCGCTGTGACCTAGAACTTTTGAAGCCTCCGTCTAAAGCACCAGACAACGACAACGAATGGGAAAATGAGCTAGCGCGTCAGATTCTGACGATCTACGCCACGTCTGTGAAGGCCAAAGCGCTCGAGAAAGCGAGCAGCAACAGCCCTGACAAGCTGCAGAATGCCAACCAGGACGCTGCTGGACGGAGAGAAATCAGCGAGAAGCAGCGACTCCAAAATGCCAATAAGGCGAGGCCAGCAAATGGTCGAGAAGTGACTTTGAAGACTTCCTGTTCACTCCCAGCAATTGGTAGGAGTTCTGGTTTCAAGCTAACAAAGCAGCAGCATCGCACTTCCTCCTCGGCAGCAGCCGTCCAGTACTCGTGGGAGCCATCTCAGCTTCGAGAGGATGGCAAGGTAATCATCAATATGCCAAAAGTTCCGCGGCCAATTTGGTTTGCTGGTACGGGTGCTGTAAAGGCCGTCTGGTGTGCTCTAGCCGACGGGTTTGTCCACCTACGACCTCAGCATGCAGCCGCCGGCTCGAGCACGGCTTCTGTATCCATGTGTGACCATCGGTTGTGTGAAGAAGTTCGGCAACTAGAAGCGAAGAGGAAGTTTGCGCAGTGTATTACGACCCTCGAGACGCTGTTAGTCGCCTTGGTGCGAGCTCGTGGGGTTGACGAGTTGGAGATGAAGCTGTGGAAACAACTCGTTGTCACTTGTAACGCATTTGCAAGCCGCTGCATCGATTACCAAAAGTTCCCAGCCGGACTGCAGCTTATGAAGCAGGCAGAACATCTAATCGACAACTCCATCTTGGTAGACGGCACCATGCGAATGGAACTGTTAGCGTACCTGTACGACACGTATGCGCATTATTACTACAAACGCCGCAAGCCGCACGCGGGGCTCCAGTACATCATGAAAGCGCACGAGATTCACAGCAGACAGAGTAGCTGGTCTCACCTTGCGAAGTGCCGACTCCACATCGCGAACCTACTTTCATTCCAGATCAAGCACAGTGAAGCGATGAAATACATGGCCAGCATCCTCGAAATGATTGAAGAGAATAAATTGGAGGAGACGTCCGAGGGAGGAGGTGCAGGGGGATCAGCGCAGAAACTTTGCCTTGCGGCAGTGTGCTACAACAACCTGGCAGTTGAACAACTGCACATGCGTGCGTTTGAAGCGGCTAGCGTATCCTCTGCAAACGCCCAGAGACTTGCGAAGTTGTGTCTGAGCTACAGTAATCGGTGGCTGGCGCAATTTCAGGCCACGAGTGATTGCATCGCCTTGGCAATCGCTACTCTCATGGAAGACACCAACGCCAAAAAAAGCCCCTAGCCGAGTGTAGAGCTTTACCGGTGGCAGAAGAACGATGAAATCACGATAATGTGTCCCTGATTGTCCCTCGCTTCATATGCAAGTCATTTTACCCCTTGCGCACACCCAGGCAGATCGGCCCGAGCTAGCACCCCACCTTCGTCGTGGAAGATGCGGGCTACCTGCAAACATTACCCATTTATCAATACCAATATTCGGCAGTTGCAGCTCGGGCTTAGCAACTTGTCGTACCTCCTGAGCTACTGCCTGCCGTGTGGGGTCATCCAACGCCAACTTCTCCTGACTGAATAGTTGCGCGCACCAATCAGCAACATCAGTTTACACTCATAACCTCAGCATTGTCCATCCTTTTACCTTGTCTGAGCCAGCTCGTGCGCTCGTCCGATGGCTGCTTTCAAATCTTGCAGACGACTGGTAGCAGCTTGATACTCGCTACTCGATTCTGTCAGCTGAAGTAGCCACACAGGAAGCAAAGTTACAGAAGGGAAGTAGCATACTCCCATGATTTACGCCCAGACCTGCAACGTTTTACGTTTGGTGACCCAGTCTTCGACGTACGCGAGGAACAACTCTTGGTCAAGCGACTCGCGAAATTGTAACTTCAAGGCACTGGAGCGCACCAAAAAAGCATCCTTCACAACATTTGCCCGCGTAAGAGCTTCATAACAGCTTCCACTTCAGTGCGTATCTTCTGCGACGCACCTTGCTAGCAGCTTGCTCAAATAATGCAAGCTGGGCCAAAAACTGAGTAGCGTCCTCAAGCACACTGCACTCATATAGCACTCAAGTTTAGGATACGAATGGATATCAAGCCACCGTCTTTAGCTTTACCTGCGGAATACCACACCCCCGCTTTTCAGCCTCGCGGCAGTCCGCACAAAGGCATCGATGTCGTCACACTCCGCTCTTGAAAATCTGGACCCCGCAGGCTGCACCTGCGCATTCCTGTGAGACCAGCACGGCGTTCGTAAGTAACAGCTTGCAAAATCCTTTGCGAGTTTTTGTGCATCGTACGCAGTGGCGATGGTCCTGCAGATCTCAAAGTGCGGCAACAGCATCGTCGACATGGACGTTTCGATCGTCTGGATATCATAGTGCAGTTGCTTCACTCGCTGCAAATGTTCGTCTGCACGTCATAAACAAAGCACAGCAATCAAGATCAACGTATCTCCCCCCCCCCAACTAAAAACTTCACCTCTCACCTCCCAACGCCAACTTAAAGTCCGCCGTGAACTCCTCGATAGCGCCCTGATACTGCTCCACCCGCCTCGAATGCGAGTTCTGCAGCGCCTGCAGCGCCTCCTCCAGGAACTTTGCCAAATGCTGCCGTAGTCAGCGAACCCCAAGCAAAACTTCAGTTAAAACTGCTGCAACCGCCTCCGAACGCGTCAATTACCGTCACGGACGTCTCGCTTCCTGGTCAGGAGAGCGCACACGGCCGTGTCTCGATGCACCGCAGCCGCCAGAGCTTTCGCGTGGCTCGACAGTGATCCCGTGGCCTGCTGCAGCTTCGGGAGCGTCTCCAGCCCCCCGGACAGTCGGCCGAACTCCTGCAACGCGTTCAGCAGCGTTGCCAGCTCCCGTTCGCCCAGGAATGAAGGTACGAGTGACACGAGGCGCTCCAGGCGACTGGACATGCGCGTCACAAGCTCTGCGGACGTGCTGTCGGGCGAGAACGCGGCGGCGGACGCAATGCGCTGCACGTCCCGGAGACCGCGCACGACGGCCTGCAAGGAGACCACCACGTCGCTGAGCGCGAAGCGGTGCTTGTGCACCAGCAGCGCCTCGAACTCATGCAGCAGCTCAGCGGCGGTCGTCATGCCTAGATCGTGGTATGACGGATATCCTAGCATAATGACATCATATATTCACGACCGTCATAACTCGATTATAAGACTCCTGTCTGACCTCATATGGGGTGCACGTCGTGTCAACACCGGACAATGGTCTCCCCAGCGCACCATGCGGCTCGCGGGGCTTCAGCCGCTCTAGTGCTCGCCACGACGCTCGTCAATGTGATGGGCAACCGGAAGGCGCTGGTGGCGCTGCTGCTGCTGCGGCGCCGGACGTTGGCGCACGTGGCACTCGCCAGACCATCGCGCAACGTCGCGGCACTTGCCGTGTTCATCGGTACCGTCCGACTTGCATCTCGTGCTGACTAATGAATGGTCGGCGCTCAACAGTTTTCTGCTGCTGGCGCAGGTGTCTTCCGGTATTTGCAGCGAGCTGCCGAGCTCCGGGCCAAGCAACGGCGAGCTACCCAGTCCACGAGCTCCACGGTCAAAGGACCGCACGTCCCGGGCGCGTTGCTCGCCGCTGCGGTGGCGTCGGGGCTCGGCACCGCCTGCCTGTCGCCCAAAGCCCGACCGGCCCTCGTGTCGCTGCTGTCGACCAACGCCGCCAGCCAAGTCGTCCGTGAGCTCACGGCGAAGCACCCGGAGCTGCTCGTCCTCCAACCCCTGGAGCTGCTGGCGTTCATGACGGCCGTCGGGTGGATCTACTACTCGGGCTTCTTCCACCCGGAGAGCTACCAGCGGTCCCACATGCGCCTCATCCTCAAGTACGTGCTCTTGACGCAGCCGATGGCCTCGGAGCTGCAGGACAAATATCGCCTCGGCCTCAATCCGAACCCGTGCTCCGTCCGCCACAGCGGAATGGGCTGCGGCCAGTTCGCGCGCAGCGACTTCCTGCGGCGCGTCACGTCCGAGGCCTTCCGACTGTACTCGCCCGTGCACTTGTCCGCGTGGCTGTTCGCCCACCGACACGCCGACGTGCGCTCCAAGCCGATGACCACGCGCGTTCGCCGCTTCGCGTCCAAGCTGCTGCGGTCGACCGCGTACTTTACGACGTTCGTGTACGTGGGCTGGGCGCTGTCGTGTCGACTGGGGCCATTCGGCGACCGCTCGATCAGTCGTCGGAAGCTGCAGTTCTTCTTGGGCGGGGCGCTCCCCTCCGTTGCCATTTTCATCGAGTCGCCGTCGCGCAGGCGGCCCATCGGCCTCATCCTCACCTCGTACGCGCTCGTGAGTATGGGGAACGTGGCGTTTCGCCGCGTGCCGTGGCTGCAGCCTGGCGCCAGCCCCGTGCGTGGCTTGCTCGAAGCGGGTTGCGTGGCTGCCGCGGTCGCCGCGACGGTGTCGGGCTCGCTGGAGAGCAACCACCTCCTTCGTCGGATCTTGCTGGGCGACATCGAAGCTCGCGCGCTGCAGCGCCAGCTCCGACAGGCGAACGAGGCAGAGGCAAAGTCCGAACTGGCAGAGACCCGCTCGGAGGAGTGAGAAGACCGTCTCGTTGTCCGGATGCCGTTCACTTGCTTGGCATTAGTTCGCGTGCGAATAATTGACACCGCCATCACATCACAGAAGGGAAAAAAGTATCTAAGGCTTAGATACTTTAGATTCTAAGCTTTGCCATCTCCGTTCCTTTCAGTGAGCTGCTCCGCTGCTGGGAGACACTAAATGTCCACATGAACCGGATACCCTCGTGGTGGTCTCTCTGCCACGCATAACTGGTACAGTCTCCGGCGTGGTAATCCAAACGGAAGAGAGCACGACCACTTCAACATGTTCTGGTGGAAGGAAGGGCGCGTAACGGCGGCTGGGGGTTCCACTGCACCGCAGCTGTCTGCTGCAGGTTGTGGGCACTCCAGAGACTCGGCCACGATCGCGAGTCGCTCGCATAGAGAGCAGACGTGCGACGAAATGGTCCTCGCCAGCTGACGGATGGCTCTGCAGCAGCGTGTGTCTCTCATTTCGCTTTTCCTCTTGTCAGTGGCAAAGCGCCGCTATTAACGACACGCCAGCGCGTTCCCGTCGCTTTGAGCATGACGAAGGTGTCCAAGTTCATGCGCAAGCTCTTCCGCAAGGACAGCGGCGGCGGCGACGCTGACTTTGAGGGCGTCCAAGGCGTCCAAGGCGACCGCGGCCTGCAATTGCGCCTGCGCAAGGCGGTGACGTTGGGCAAGGCCCGACAAGTGGCGGCGCTGCTGGACGAAGGCGCGTCGCCCGTCTGGATGGAGGACGAGGCGCACTCGCGTCACCGCTTCCGCCGTCGGGACTCGGACCCGTGCCAACTCAATGCGCTTCTGCTGGCCTGTCGACGCGGAGACGACGAGGTGCTGAGTTTACTGCTAGACGCGTTCTTCGAAGAGCCTCAGGTTCTCGCCCACTTCAGTCGAGCCATGTACTGCCTCGTGGTCCGCCACGGCCACTGGAAGGCGTTCCAGCGACTGCAACAGCGACGCGTGCCCCTGATTTCGCTCTCGTCGAGGTCGTCGACCGATTCCCCCAGCTCTCCTACTTCCGTGGCGTCGACGCAGCTTCTGTCGGAGGCGGCGATGGAGCATGCCAGTTCCAAGCTCCCGATGCCCATTTTCGTGGCCGCCGAGCACGGTCGTCACCGCATCTTGACGTACTTGCTAGACCACTATCCGCATGACTGGGCGACCTACACGTTCGAAGGGCATTCGCTCTTGTCGGTGGCTACGATTAATGGCCACTACGAGTGCGTCCGAGTGCTGCTTGATCGCCAGGTAGCTACTGGACGAGCACTGGACGCTGCTGTCACTATGGCTCGCCGTCACCGTCAAGCCCACGTGCTTGTGCTGCTGACGAGCTATCTCCCGGACTTCGCCTCCGACCCGGAACTCGTTTACAAGAGCTATCCATACGCAGAAGCACCACCGAGCTACACTGCAAGCAACGCCACCGACGTCTCGTGTCCGCAATTGCAATGGCCCAACCAAGTGACACGAGTGCGCGGGCGTGGCTCGATCGCAGAGACGGTGGCCAGCGAATTCGACGACGACAGCCGACGCAGCAGCCTCCTGGCTATCAGCTCGCCTATCAACTACAGCAAAACCACCGAGGACATGGGCCGGGTAGAGGAAATGCGCGTCCGCGCTGAAATGCAGCGCGAGCAGCGGCAAAGCGGTGTCATGTGGTTCCTGGATGGGCGTGAGCCGGTCGAAGACATGCAGCGCCGCGTTGATCCGTACGGAGCGAGCGCAGACGGCTTTGCGGTTCTTCGGTCTGCGAGAGACACCGCACCCCGCTCCAGCAACACCTCGTCGTACCAGGAAGAAGAGTCCTGGTACGCTGTCAAGCCCAGCGAGAGGAACCGGCATCACGACGATCTACTCGCCAGCGACGACGAGGAGAAAGAAAACTCGTACGACTCGATGTTTTCAAGTCACGAAGGTGAAGGGAGCAACGTGTCTGATGAGCTGCCCCCAGTATCAGAAGAGAGGCCTCAGCCACCTCGGTCTTCACCGTTGCGCACTGGGAGGTCTCGCAAACTCATCAGCGTCCGCAGTCGTGGGTTCCAACAGCATCGCTTGTTGGCAGCTATCGAAGAACACCCCGCTGGGGAGATTGAAGCGTAGGTCTCATGCTAGTGCATATGGAAGCTCATTAGATCAATACACCGCGCATGTCGGTACAGCTACAGCTCACAGGGTTTATTCATTGTCGCAAATGCCGTGGAAGCCGAGGTGCACCCCATTCTCAATGTCTGCCAGAGTCGAGCGCAGCCCGATGAATCCCATCGCTAGCGCCGACAGCCCAATCGTCGTCGCTAGCATGTACACCATGATAGACTCGCGCTTGTACTTCTTCACCAAGTACCCAACACACTTCAGACCGCAGAACCCGCCTACAAACCCCACGAACGCGAACCAGACCATGTAGTCGAACTGGAATTCGCCCGGGAACTGACCGTTGATGGCGAACTGCAGCGTCGTGGACGAAGCCGTGAAGAGGATCATGAAACTGGCCGTGGCGGACTGTACCGCGGGCAGGACCCCAGCCTCGAGCATGATGGGACCTTTCACCATTCCGCCGCCGATACCCAGCAGACCGGCAGCTACGCCCGCAATGGAACACACAGCCGGGAACGTCAGAACGCGGCGCTTGATCCAGTGAATGTCGCCTTCGAGGAACGGATAGCTGCCGAGCACCTTGAAGCGGTTGAGAAGGCGGAGTCGATACCCCATCCATACGGACACCGAGATGGGGAACGCGAGCGGCACAAGTGTCAGCAGCCAGTAGTTCGACGAGTTGCACTTGACCCCGATAGCGCTGGGAGCGCCGTGGCCACCGCGAAGCATTGACTGCACAAGAATTAGCAGCCAGGACAATGCAAGGGGCCAGAGGTATTCGAACGGGAACACGCGTGCCTCGCGCCGCTCGATGGCACTGCGTCTCTGTGCCTGCTTGTCATCGTCCGACGGGAACGTACCGAAGCGGCGGTTGCTCGTGTCACCAACTAGGGGGACAGAGCTGGTAGGCTTGTGCTCCGTAAGAGGGGGCAGGGACAGAAAATCCGCTTCATCTTCCGCTCGAATCAGGCGAACTTTGCGGCGGCGGCGGGTTTTGTCTAGCCATCGGCGAGCAGCAACCTCCACATCAAACCGCTGCAGTGTCGAACAACAACAACAAAAACATTATCGTCTGTCACTAAGGAGCATTGAACCTTGAAACTTACCCGGTAAATCGACCACTGCCTGCCGCGTCCGCCACCGTTCGGACCGCCCTCCAATGTTGACTTGATAAGTGCTAGCTGCACGTTGTCTTCCTTGTCTTGAATCTGAGAATCATTCAAGAAACACAAAGAGCATCAGCTTCGCATCACAAGAAAAGTCTCCAAGAACCCCCCAAAAAAACCGAGCTCGAACCTTGTTTCCCTTGACGATGGTTTTGTACGTGATGAAGGAGAG
The DNA here is from genome assembly GCA_001314425.1 of Phytophthora pluvialis. Taxonomy (NCBI): domain Eukaryota; phylum Oomycota; class Peronosporomycetes; order Peronosporales; family Peronosporaceae; genus Phytophthora; species Phytophthora pluvialis. Next base: position 59,428 of record LGTU01000063.1, on the reverse strand, counting down.
CAGCGTCACCAGCAGCACGAGGATCAACCAGTTGGGGAAAATGTGGTTCAACATGACACCGAACACGGTCCCGATGAGCGTCGTGGGCTCCATGAGACCCACTAGGCCGAAATCAATGAGCGGGCGATTCCTGTCCACTGTGGGAGGTCGTTAGAACTGCTCGAGCGCGAGCTTCAGTCGACCCTCTACGTACTTACGTGGATGCTTGCGCCGGAAGTTGACGACGTACATTGCTACCGCACTACCGAAAATCGTCACCTTGGATAGCGGGATGGCGTGCTTCGGATTCAGACCAGCGAAGATGTACATGGGCACTAGGAGACCTCCGCCACCGATGCCACCGCCAGCTCCTAACGCTGTACATGTGAATGCAATCAGCGTTGTAAGCAGGTCGTTGTACGTGAATGGTGCGAACAGGTTCTTCTCCACGCAGTAGGCGGCCTCCACCACATCTCCTCCGGACGTCAGGCCGTGCTGTGCCTCCGTCTCGCCTGTAGCTTCGTCCAGCACCTCCACGACTTGGCACACGTAACCAACGTCCCCAGGGTCGTCATTGCAGTCATGCGCCGTTGATCGGCAGTACTCGCACTTGCTGTAAGTACGACAAGGTCAGTTTGGCCACACGATGGCGAAGCTTCCGACGACGGGGCGCCTTACCCTTCGATGCACGCGAGTGCTGGGACGTAGCCGCAGTCGGTGCGCTTGTTGCACGCCAGTCCGACGGTGTCGTAGAACGGCGCGAGTTCTGGTCGAGTCAGCGTTGTTGTCGCGCTTGCAGTGCCTTGCAGCGCCAGCGGCAGTAGCAGCCAGTGCCTCATACTCGGATAGTGACGTGTGCTTCAGGTTAAGAGTGCGAAAGCTACTGTGAGTGCAAAATTAGGTGTCGCCCAAGCACCACGACGGCGGAGACCACTGGAACAGCAGCTCCCGAGTGCAGATAAGACACTGAAAAGCTGCCATGAAAAGCTCGCAGGGCCAATCGGAGACCTACAGACAGCGACGTCATGTCTGACACGCAGGACTTGTCCACAGAGTTCCACCACGTCACAGCAGTAGCACGACTAAGATGGCGGTCTCCGCACTCGAAAGTGTCCGTCCAGCTCAGTTGCGAACTTGCTACCCGTTTGTCACTACTCTACTACGCAGCAGCTCCGGAAACAAAGTGGAAGTGTGAAGTTTTCAACAGACAGGCATCGTCCGAGTTGGTGATTTGAGTCAAGGGGATTGACTGGCCCGCACACTCTATCAAGGCGAATTGCAGCGGTGCCGAGTATGTATCTAGTGGGCGACACGTTCATTCGATTGTGCCGCGCTTGGTGTGAACTATTCGGCTCATTCGTTGTCACAAATGCCGTTGAAGCCGAGGTGCACGCCCTTCTCCACGTCGCGAATGGTTGACATGAGACCGATGATGCCCATGGCCAGGGCCGACAGACCGATTGTCACGGCCAGCAGGTAGACCATGATTGACTCGCGCTTGTACTTTTTGACCAAGTAGGCCACCCCCTTCTGGCCGCAGAGGCCACCGATGCAGCCCATGAGCGCGAACCACGCCATGTAGTCGTACTGGCGCTCGCCCGGGAACTGCCCGTTGATCGCGAACTGCAGAGTCGTCGACGACGAGGTGAACAGGATCATGAAGTTGGCGGTGGCCGACTGCACGGGCGGCAGAATCCCCATCTCGAGCATGATGGGGCCCTTCACCATGCCGCCTCCGATGCCCAACAGACCAGCAGCCACACCGGCCATGCTGCACAGCGTCGGGAAGATAAAGACGCGACGCTTGATCCAGTGCACGTCGCCCTCGACGAACGGGTAGTTGCAGAGCACCTTGAGGCGGTTCAGCAGACGCAGCTGGTACCCCACCCAAAGCGTGATCGCAACCAGGATCAAGAGCGGCAGGAGCGTAAGCATCCAGTAGCCCGCCGAGTTGCAGGTAATTCCAATGATACTAGGAGCCCCGTGACCACCGCGAAGCATCGACTGCACCAGCACCACAAGCCACGAAAGCACCAACGGAATGATGTACTTGAACGGGAACAACCGCATCTCGCGTTGCTCAATAGCCTTGCGCCTCTCCAGCATCTGATCGTCGTCCGAAACGAAGGTTCCGAAATCATGCTTGTCCAGGCCGCCCAGTAGTGCGTCAGAGCTCGATGGCTGGCGCTCACGGAGCGGCGGCAACGACTTGAAGTCCTCTTCGTCTTGAGCCTTGATTTCGCTCAACTTTTTGTTGCGGCGAGTCTTCGCGAGCCATCGAGTGGCAGCAGTTTCCACGTCAAAGCGCTGGTGAATGAATAACAGTGAGGAAGTGTACTCACAACCCGTGTGCACAGACAACTCGTAGAGTACGTACTCGGTAAATCGACCACTGACGGCCGCGGTTTCCACCGTCGGGGCCACCTTTTAGGACGGACTTGACGACCGTCAGCTGGTGGTTGGACTCTTTCTCTCGGATCTGTGGCAAAGCAAGCCCCCGCACGTGTAAGTGAACGATCTAATAGAAATGAAACGGTGCCGTGTACATCCTACCTTGTTTCCCTTGAGGACAGTTTTGTACGTGATGTACGAGAGCAGCGAGACAAGAAGCACCAGGATGAGCCAGTCTGGGAACATGTGGTTCAGCATCACGCCGAAGACGGCGCCGATCAGAGTCGTAGGCTCCATGATACCCGCAACATGGTAGTTGATGAGCGGCAGCTTCGCATTCGCTGTCAAAGTGCATCGGCGGAGCATGCAACACCACGTTGTCAGTCACCTGGGCCCATCCATCGCACTGCAGTGTAAATAATGGACCAACTTACTCGGGTGCTTCCGGTTAAAGTTGAAGAAGTAGGCGGACACGGCGTTGCCGAAGATGGTGGCCTTGGACAGCGGGATGGCGTGCTTGGGGCTCAGGCCGTAGAAGAAGATGTACATGGGCACCAGCAAGCCTCCGCCGCCGACACCACACCCAGAGCCGAGCGCCGTGCTCACCAGCGCGATGACCGTGGCCACCACGTCCTTCCACGTGAAGGGGTCGAACAGATCCTTTTCAATGCAGTAGGCGACGGACACCGTCTCTACGACGGAGTTGAGCGCCAACTGCGTCTGCATCTCGCCTGTGTCCTCGTTCCGAGCCTCCACCACCTGGCAGCGCTTGGAGCCGTCGGCGCTGCAGTCGTCGGCATCCGGTCGGCAGTACTCGCACTTTCTGCAATGTGTCAATTGATCGAAACGCACCCAACAGGTTAGCGAAGATGACACATTCCAGCGGATGGTCAGTTGATGACACGCACCCAGAGATGCAGGAGAGGGCGGGCACGTAGCCGCAGTCGGTGCTTTTGGAGCATTGCAGCCCCACACTATCGTGGAACAACGCGTCTTGCGCAAAGGAGACGGAGGCCAGGCAGGCCACAGCCAGTAGCAGCAGAGCGCCTCTCATGGTTGCGGATTCGCAAGTGAGCTGCTCGTCACCCGGTTGGGGCATACTATGCGTCAGGCTCTGTCCGGCGAGAAACGTCTCATTCAAGGAATAACTTGGTTTCACTATGTGAATGTTTACCCACAAATTGAGACATGCCCTGTCTGATATAAAAACGGTGACGTGATGTGTCCATCTGGTGGCTTCAGTTTTCTTGCTGCCACTAAACGTTGAGGTGGTGCGCACCGGCCGCGAAAGGACGCGAGTGCAGGACATGGCTACATTTGATGCCCGCCGGTTGCAAGTGCACTCGCACTCGGGATGCCGCTCTTTGACGCCATCGAGAGCGATGTCACGGCCTTCTTCGTGTCGCAAGGCACGGTCTTCGACTCGCTGGTCAAGGCCATCATGGACCGCGTGGCGGCCGTCGAGTCCAGCGTGACGCTGCTGCGCACGGACGTGCGCAGCAGCTTCAACTTGGTCAACCAGCGCATCGACGCCAACGCAGTGGCGGCGGAAGAGTTGTCAGTGGCAACGGCAACAACTGCCGCAGCTGCAGCCGCTTCAGCTGCATTGGCTTCGCTGCCGTCGCTCGCCACGGCTGAGTACGCCTCAGCTCCTCCACCAGTTGCGACCGTCGTAGATCCTGGCGGCGACCGGAACGAGGAGCTCGAGTACTACGTCATGGCACTATCCCGGCAGCTCAACATGGTGCTGGAGGTGCTTTTCCAGCCGCATGGGAACAACAACGTCGTGGAGGTTGTTCAGGCGAAGCAGACGCAGATGAACTCGATTTCGGACGTGCTGACGGAGAACGAGGCCATCCTCATGCAGCTCGCAGCGCAACATGATGACTGGAAGCTGCCACACGCAGATGCCCATCCAATGCTGGATTGTGGGGCCTTGGAGCAGAGCGAACTAAGTGTTGATACCGCTCCGAGTGTTCCAGTTGAAGCGCCAGAAGCACCACGTGACGAGAAAGCGCAGCACTCAGCTCCAGAGATTTCACCGGCAAGTGAACAACCGCGCAAGATGCCGACGACGTCAACTGATCCCAAACACACATCTCGGATGACATCGATCACTCTGCAGGAGCAAGTCCAGTCGTCAGAGACCAGCAGCTTGTCATCGGCAGCTCGAAATTCATCTCATCTTGCGGAACAGCAAGTAGCTTTGCCTACTGCCGAGCCGCCGTCTAGCAAACGTGTCGGGTCGTTGAAGCAGGTGGTTAAGACTATCGGTCCTCATCTTGATGCATCGCCGCTGACCAAGAAATACGAAGTCGTTAGAACTGTCAACAGCCTGCCAGACAACCAGAGCAGTGTGCACGCACCAGATGAACACGACGAGGACGAAGAGAGGGACCAAATGCCTGTGGATTCGTATCCCTTCCGACCACAGCCGCCACACCCGGAGAGCTCTCTCCACCGAACGAAAAGCTTTTTCCGCAGTTGTCAAGATCTGCAGCGTCAAGAGGAAGCCCGACTTCGCGAACAACGTCGTCGTGAAGACGAACTGATGCGCCGGATGCACGAACTGCTGCTTCAATCCCGATCCCATCTTCAGCAGGAGAACGTGGGGGAGTGGCGACAGCAGCAAGACGAGGCGACGCAGAATCAGCAGACATTGATTTTCCATCTTCAGGGACAGCTCCAGGAACAGCTCCAGGCTCAACAGCAGCGAGAACAGGAGTGGCGACGCCAACAAGAAGAGCGGAGGATAGCCGATATGGCCTCTATACAGCACGAGGTAGACCGAAAACTGGAGATGTTCAACACTCTTGCGCCTGCTGCCCAACCTTCACAAGGCCACGAGCTCGCCCATGTCATGCAGCTCATTACCGATTTCGAAAAGAGATTTGTCTCCTCGGACACGTTGCAAGAAGCAGGGGTTTTGTGGCTGAAGACAGCAGCAGACAACTGCATCTATGGAGCAAACCCAGACACGCTCTCCAACCTTCAGCTTGATCTCTTGGGCTTCAAGTCCCAGCTCAGCTCCCACCCCGTGAAATCTCCAGCAGTTTCGTCACTTCACGAAGCAGTTGATCGCGTTGTGCAAATGCTGCAGCATCCTACTCAAGCAAGCGATGATATGGCAAAAGGATCGGGGCAGGAAAGCGCCATGTACACGCTGCGACAGCTCCTCGCCAAGGTTGATACATCGTATCGGACAGCGGCTTCGGAGCACGAGGACTTCTCATTGCCTGCCGTTGGATTTTTGGCGGACGCGATTCACCGGATGGAATTGGGCACTGCTAACTTGCTAGACGCCGTTGATTTCCAGCAGGAACACTTCCACCAGACATTAGCACAGCATCAAACGGGGCTCGAAAAGCTCCAAAAAGAACTTTGGCGGCAGCAAGAGGTTGAAATGGCTCTCAGAACTCAGCTTGGTGCGTGTCCTAGCAAAGAAGACACGTTGCGACTTGTTCAGGATCTGCGCAACCAGGTTCGTGCTGTGGCCTTCATCTTCTGGAAACCATTATTTCTTGATAACGTTTGTAAATCGTGTTCAGATCACAGCCACAACAGCAGACTCTGCATCGCGAATGCTGGATACTGTGGACGACTTGCGGTACCGAATGACAGGCCTTCCAAATACTCAGATGCTCGAGCAGCTAGCAAATGACCTCCACGCGAAGACGGATAGAATTACGCACGACTTGGACACCACCGCTGGCAAGATCACTCACGATTTACGGCAGAAGGCCGATCGAGGAGAGATCGATCGACTGCAAAGGTTAGTCTTGTTGTTGTCTTTAATCGACTCACAGCGTCAGCGAAAATTAACGTCATTCTGATCGTATGGATGCAGTCTCCTTGAATCAAGCAGTGGCACGACAGCACCTCCAGCGTATCTCACGAAATCACCGCTGAAATGCCTGTCATGCGACCAGCACCTTCCGTTTGCCCAGGCTCCTCCTGGTGACACGTATCCCGAGCAGACATCCAATCCAGGATCTCCCACTGCTCAACGAGCTGGGTCGCCCCCTCGTTCGCCTTCGAGTTCTCCCCCACGCCCAATTGTATATCACAACCAGCACCAGTCCCGACAACTGCCGTATCCCTACCAGCAATACCCAGGAAACTCACAACCCGCAGACGTCTACAACGATCTAGGCATCAATATGGACATTCTGGAAGAACTGTTTGCATCCTCAACCTCAGCGTTGGAGAGACGACGGCGACAACGACAACGCTTGCAGATGCAGTTTTTGACTCCGCAATCAGATAACGACGACGACTGGGTTTCTCGGAAACCCACGTTCATGAACATCGACGACGGCCGAAATCGGATTCCGCTGCGAAAGGTACAACTCTCGGACCAGGTAATATATGGTCCTGCACTCACTCCTAGCGCTTTCCGCAAGAAACAGTTCGGGCGCTCCGATGAGTAAGTTGGATTGCTGTGATTTCCATGGATGGGGGCGTAAAACTCACCTACTATTGGCTGCATTCTATCCGATAGACGACCAAAGACTGCAGCGCTGCCGGAACGAAGGCCTGGAGGTGATATCATTACCCGTACAGCATCATCAACTGTAAGTACCTCCTCAATCTTACCATCATTGAGTCTTGGTGCAAAACTCATCGAATCCTGTGATTATTTTTTGCTGCAGGTGATTGTACGTCCATTCGCCGAGCTCACTGAGAAACGACTGCAAAAGAGATGAATGGAACAACACACATAACTTAAGAGACCCACATCTGACCAGTAGCATTGTTTCCTCGTTTGCATCTCAAGCCCAATAGTTTCTCCACTCTCTTGCTTCAGCTCTTGGGGTTGCTATGCATCGATCGTCTTGGTCCGTAGTCTTAGACATCCAGCGTGAATTTCACCTTTCGCCCTGGACCTGTGTGCGTGCTGTGAAGGCCCTTCCCGCCGCTTGTCGTTTTGCGCGTCGGTGTCTCGTAAACAGAGGAAGATAGGGGCTCTAGAAATTCGTCCTCGCTGTCGCTCATGCCATAGATTTCATCCAGCCGCTTTGACGTAACCTGCTTGATTTTGTGCATCTGGGGGTGAACGCCCAGCTCCTGAACAAGGACAGCTCCGTGATTTGCAGCAACACCTAGTTCCGCATTTGAAACTGGCAAGTTGGCCACACCGTTCTCGGGTGTTGATGATCTGGACACTGCCGCACTGGGAATCACGAACGTAGACTTGAGCGTGGGTGCGTTCGTCTCGGTGATGCCATAATACCGCGAAGATGGTACCGGGATTCGGTCCATGACCAATCTTCCACCACGGCCAATGCGCCCGCGGCACCTATACTTGGGCGGTTGCTGGAAAATCGCTGCCATCAATTTGGGCGGCGACAAAGGATACGACGGGTACACCGGCCCACTCATTCCTCTCGGCGAGCCATCCGTGTCTGTTGTGTCTTCCATCACAAAGTTTGCAGATGTGTCATACTCCATAAACGTCGGCGCAATTTGTGGTCCTTCAACTGCAGCCCCAGCCTTACCAGGCTTCGCATCAGCTCCAGCTTTTGAATCTCCTGATGCGGACGCACCAACCGCTCCATCTCCTGCCAAACTGCCATTCTCGCCATCGCGGTGTTTTTTCTTTTTCTTCTTTTTCGTCTTGTGGCGTTCGCGCTCTTCGTCCGCCGGAATAAGCGGCTTACGCACAGCCGCGTTTGGTCCACGATTCGTGAGTTCATGCTCCGCTTGACGCCGAATCTCATCCAAAAAGTCCAGCTGCAATCTCTTTGCTCGTTCTCGACGTCGAACTAGATCCATCAACCTACGGATTCGTTCAAAGTCCACACGCAGCTGCTGGAGCTTGCGGAATCCTTCGAGGTCGTTTTTGCGGTGCTTACGCAGCTTATAACGCTCCTTCTCGCGGGGTCGAAAGACCGCGTGCGGGTTCGTGTCGTTCAGGGGTGTCTGGGGCCAGAAGCGACGCAACAGCGGGCGACGCAGCTTCTGCCGCTTAGCCGCCCAGTACGCGTACACGTCGCACGTGACGCGATTGAGCGGCGTCTTGTGCATGCCGAGCCTCTTGGCAAAGACGTCTTCCGCCTCAGCCAGCGTCATGACGTTCGGGTTCAGCAGCGCCGAAGCTTTCTCCAAAGCGTCGAGCATCTGGCCGAAGCGTTCTTGGGACAGTTGGTACCTAGGATCTCCGTCGACTCCGTACTTGGGGTGGCGCCTCAGCCACCTCATGTCGTTCAGGTCCAGGTCCACTTCAACGTCCTGCGGCTCCGGTCCTAAACCTTCTGATCCTGCAGCGTCCTCATCTCTCGGCAAAGCCTGGAACCTCACGTAGGACGTGGGCACGTCAAAGTCGGCAGGCACCGAAATGTCGTAGGTCGGCACCGCCAGGATCACGGGGATCGGGATGTCCTTCTTCTTCCGCTTGGATTGGCTCCCAGCCTGCTGCCGAGCCGCCAGGTTCTAAATATAGTTATAAATAGAGTTAAAGTTTGTATTTTCTTAAATAAGAGAATTTAGGAAAACTTTATGGCGCGATTTCCTTATTTCCTTACCGTCACGAGCTGCCGGAACGTCGCGTGCGGCTGGGAGGAGCCAGCGGAGCCGTCGTCGTCGGCGTCCAGGTCCTCCTCCTCGCGGATGATCCGCATGCGCGCATGGATGTCGATCTGCCGCGGTCGTAGACTGGAGCGACGCATCCTTAAGGATTCCTGAGGCCCTCGTCAATTCATACAAAAAGGGGGAGACGATACAAATCCAAACGACTGTCGTCGTTTGAAAAGTGGTACAGTGTACCTACAGGATAAGAAAATATGTGACTTGTGACGCCGAATGTAGCCATGTTGATTGAAGAGAGTTGCTAGTAGGCTTCCAAGTGGATTTCCAGGCGTCCTGCGAGTGTGTCGTTGTTCATGAGCAGCAGCTTGTGGGTCAGTGAATGGCCGATGGGGATGTGTGGGAATGGCATCATGCCCACGGCGATGCGTTCGCTGTAAGTGAAAGAACAGAGGTAAATCAAAAAAGTTAGGATCAATCGGGACTGAAGACAAGTGACGTTGAACGTACTCGAGAGACGCCACAACACCCGAGTGCTTGAGCACGAAGACCAATGTGCAGGTTCGAGTGTTCTCTGGGGTGAGTGCCAGTTCGAAGACTTGGCCTCGCCATGTAGGAACTTGTCCGCCTCCAGGGTGCACCGATGTCTGGACCTCGAGGAGCGCCTCGCCGTCTCCCCGAACCAGTCGGCAGACGCAGTAAGGATTCTGTCTGCGGATCTTGATTGCACGACGAAGCCCGGTTGCGCACATGATCTTGAGGCGATAGAGATGCAGAGGAGCCACTACTGGTAATCCGGATCGGGTTGATACTGGAGGCAACGCTGGTTTCGCATCGCTGACGACTGGCCCGGCGGAAGGTGGTTGGCTTGGTGGGTCTGCAACAGCGCTCTTTAAGTATAAAGCTGCTTCTGGACCAGCGACGCTGGAAATGAACTTGACCACCTCAGCAGGTTTCTCAGTTGGCGCTGCAGTCACAACGTCGATCACTGGGCTGTCGACAGTGTTCACTCTCGACTCGCTCAGTGGGGAGAGCTGATCCACGGGCGCGAGGTCTTCCCGCACCAGCCACGCAGCATTGCTATTTCTCTTGGGCCTGTACTCCAGATCGGCCAACATTGGCTCGGGTTCTTGGCGTCCTGGAAAGGGAGTGATATCGTCACTACTTGGCGCTTGAGCCCTTGAACTGAGACTGCGATCTAAAGCAGGTAGGATCTCCACTTTACGCTGAAGAACCTCGTCTCCCAGCGTCCAAGCCGCGAGTCCATTCTTGCTTTGTCGACGCGGTGCTTCTGGAAGTGCTTCAGTCCGTATCTCACTCTGCTCCGTCGCAACGGGCACTAAAGTATTCACTGCAAAGTAAGCTGCAATCTCGGTGACACCTCGACGATAAATCTCTACCGGTAAATGTGACAGCACCACCATCCCAACAGTGCGTTGAGTTCCCCATTCCTTTACACTCTGCAGTCGCCTAAGGAGTTGTTCTGCATTTTCTGGCTTGCTGGTGATCGAGTCTGCAAGAGGTGGTGTAGCCCTGTGGCTCATGAGGTTGTGGCACACGTCGATAAAATGTTCTTCCTCGTCGCAGCCAGGTCGGAAGCCCCATTGCTGGATAGCCCGGACTAATGGGGTACGATTTTCCTGATAAAGACAAGTGCTAATTAGCGGGGTGCATGGCATATTCGCTAAATGTTCGTGCGCCGTACCTTGTCTAGAGCATTTACGTCCGCTCCGTGTTCCACCAGTTCATTAACAAAACTTGCATTCCATTTCTCAGCATGAACATGAAGTGGTGTATCGCCCCGTGAGTCTTTGACGTTGGCATCGCCCCCTCTTCGGAGTAACAAGCCATAAACGGCATCGGAAGTTGTTTCGAATAAGACGGTTGTAGTCTAAGAGTGCAGAGTAGAGCAGGTTGGTCAAGCATCCAGAATGATGTCAATGTGCAGTCAGTACGTACGAGTTTGCCAGAATCTGCCGTGATGCCGTACTTCCGATTCACATTCGCGCCTCGCTTCAGAAGTAGCGTGACCAGCTCAATGTTTTTCCGCATTACTGCAGCTCGAAGAGGAGGCGGAGTCTACAGCTCCAAACAAACGGAGGTGGATGAATAACTAACTGATAAGCACAGCGACTCCATTTCAAGTTCCTTACCTCATCCTGCTTCGACCCGTTGACTTCAGCACCATTGCCCAGCAACACCTTCACCAGCTCGACATTTTCTTTCTCCACTGCGTGATAAAGTAGGCCACCCTTTCCTTCCTGCAAGAGCAACAACAATGACTATCATTTATCCGCGTCACCTCGTACGATCAATGAATCAGGAACGGTTTACCCGGTCAGGACGCCCATTTGGACTTGTGCCCGTCTTGACGACAGCATTGATGACATGAGCGTTAGCTCCTGCCTGGATTAACTTCGCCAGCTCTTCTGCATTGCCCCGTTGCACAGCCTGCAGGGCCCTGTAGGCCAGCAGTTCCGGCGGCGGCTGAGCGCCCTGCATATCGCTCAAATGGTGCTACTGGTACACTTCGTATGACACGACAGATGCAGAGCCTGAGCCTTTTTCCTCAGGTAGTAGCTCAGTCTTGAAGACGACGACGGGACACGGCAAATTTGGCGTTGATGAGGCAGATTAAAGTTTTTCGTTAAGGGTGAGTGAGGCCACTATTCTTATCAGTGCATGTTCGAGTCCACCTCCACCAACTCGAGTCGCCAAAGTCTCGAAATACCAGTTCCCTCACTTTGTCAGGCGATGTGAAACCAACGGTTTACCTTGGCTCGACCTGGTTTACTTCGGAGCTATAATTCTCGTTTCGAGATGGAGAAAGACGAACCAGATCCCTCTCAAAAGGAAGTTTTATCGAAGGAAGCACTGCAGGTCATTCGCAATGGAAACGGAGACGAGTTGAAGAAGCTGCTGGTTGCGGAAGCTGACCCCAATGTAGCACCGATGATCGGAATAACAAATGTAAGTACTACACTTGTAGAACTTCCCCTCAGTAAGCCGATTGCGATGGCTACATGTACTAATTACCTGACTACTTCATTCACCATTATTCAGGAAGCGACAAATACTTTACTGTACCACGCAGTTGCCAAGCAAGACGTTGCCTTGGTCAACGTTCTATTAGACCATGGGGCCGATGTCAACGGATTAAAAGCAGAGGTAGACACACAACTCCAGTTTGTTCTACTCGGATTATCGGATTCATTTCGGTGGCTTGTTATTGCAGGGATTCCCTCCTTTGCGCGCGGCCGTAGTTCGTAATAACGCAGCGCTGATTAAGCTTCTCTTGGCACGAGGAGCTGACTTAAATCATCGCTACACTATTGTGACTGGGAACCGCAAAGAGGTGAGAAAAGTATCTGAGCTCACTCACGTTTAAAGCCAACTAATCATGATGTGAAATTTGTGAACAGACCAAAACAGTCCTGTTTGAGACGGCTACGAGTCCCACGTACGAGCTGCTGTTGAAGAGCGGAGCTGACGTGCATGTCAAGAGCTCGTGGCATGAAACGCCACTTCATTTTCAAGCGTACAACTGGAACTCGCGCCTTGTTCGTGCTTTAGTTTCTTCCGGAGCTGATGTGAATGCCGTGAACAAGGTAATCTGCTGAACTAGTTCTGCTATTATGGACATGTACCAACAGTCTCCTTCGTACAGAAAAGTATTACGCCCTTGGACAATGCGATATTCCTGAAACTAAGTCAATGCAAATCCGATGACGAAGAGTTCATGGAAGTCTGCCGCATTCTATTACGAAACAAAGCCGTCGTGCCTTGGTCCGACCCGGATCAATACTTCCAGTCGAAATACAAGGAGGAGTCGGACTCTGGCACCATCAAGGCACGTTTACGACTTGTTCACGAATGGACATCCCAGCGCAAGAAGGGCAACACGTCTTTCAAGCTGCCAATCGAAGTGTTTCGTCGTGGCGCGCTTGATATTGCCACATACTACACTGCACTCAACCGAGGCGGGCGACGTCGCGAGAGCGTTGTACGCAAACCTGACGCTGAGTCTGTTGTGGAAGAAATTGCTGGCAGCGATGACGATTGTGACAGCGTACGTTTTCAGGGATCTCATGTGTGTTTGGCTTTTCCTGTAAATGTTGCTCTCTTTTTCGCTACAGCAGGTCGACAGTGCTTTTTCGCGCGCGGTGAACGCAGAGCTGGATTCGACGAAGTTGATCGATACAGCTTCGAGTGTTGTTTCTCAGGAAGAAAACGCAAGCAGATCTGTTACTCTTGTTGAGTGTGTACACAAGTCAAAGGTCCGACTCGAGCCACGAGTGATTGACGGTGGAAGATGTTCTCCCCCAGCAGCGTCTCAAACTATTCGCGGTGGCTTCCAAAGCACAGAAGTTGTCGAAAACTGCACAATCAACTCGGGGACGAGCGCAAACGCACCAAAGAATAAGCGGTCGAGAGGTAAAGTCGTCAAAGAAGGCAATAATGCTGCTCAAACTCCTCCAAAAAGAACAATTCGAGGTGGATCTCCACCCTCGAAAGTTGTAACTGGGTCGGAGAGAGCAGCAGATTCTACAACGAATGACGACAGGGAATTTCATGATCTCACTCCTGAGACTAGTCCCGTGTGCGCTCACCGAGTCATAGGAGGCGGCTGTGCTTCGCTCGAACAACAAGTAAAACCTGAAGACAGTGTGAAAGTCACCGGAGATGGTTGTGACAACCCCGAAACGAACCCAGTGAGAGCTCCTCGAGTCATTGCACCTGTCACGCCTACAGCAGATAGAAAAGCAAACGAAACTAAAAGCCCCGAGTCAGAGAACTTGCTGTACCGCTGTAAGGTTTGCGTTGTTGGCCCAAGTCGATGGGGAAAAACGAGTTTCATCAAAAGTTTCACCAGCGGAGCCCCCACGCTCGAATCAATAGATGTGCGTACCGTTGGAATCGACCTGTTCCCGTGGAGTTTTGACCTCGAGACAGATGCTGGTGACTGCGAGTACCAGGTCTCGTTTTGGGATTTCGCAGGCCAGGAAGAGTATCGAGCGGCGCACACTCTCTTCTACTCTTCTCGAACGCTTTACTTGCTCTGCATCAACCTTGATCGATACCACAAGGCGCTCATTGCAGCTACCGACACGATGGACCAAACCATCGACGATCGCATGATGGACGCATTCGCGGAAACGCACATTTTCCGGTGGGTTCGAATGATCTGTGCCCACCACCCGCAGGCGGAGTTTGTTTTCCTGGGCACGAAAGTCGACCTTGTCCAGCATGATCGGCGCAAAATCCGATCTGTCCAGCAAGACATTGTCGCGCGCTTCAAATCCAACGTCCGGAAGATGCGAGATCGTGTACAGCGAGCCCTGCAGGAACTAGAAGATGCCAGGTTTGAGATCCAGGACAGCGATCCCGGCGCTGAAATGACCGAGCTGGATGATCAAATCGCAAGCTGCGAACAGATTCTTCGCAAACAACCCGTCCTCTTATCCGAAGAACTGCTTGTCTTCTCAAGTGCCGATATGAAGGACGAGAGTGTTGCTCGCGGAAAATTGAAAGCTCTGCTACTGGTGAGTGGCAGCTCGGTCTTGTTGCCGCCAAGTTACGCGGAGTTACTCAAGCACGCCCAGCAACGGTGTGTGTCTGGGCAAACGCACTTGGTATCATTTCAGGAAAAGGTTGACGTCGCTATCTTGTCAGTAACGGAGTTCATCAATTCGGTCGGCTGCTCATCCAAGCTTGACATTCCCGACGAAGAAATGCTTGCCGCGTTGCACTTGCTGCATGACACAGGCGACATTATGTGGTTTGATGGTGTGTCGGACGTTCGACTACTCAAAGAGCGACTTTTCTTGGACCCCATGCTGGTAATCGAGTTCATTTGCCAGATTGTCAACCACAAGATGGATGCCAATGCCGCCGTAAATGGCTATGTGAGCCACGCACTGCTCCAGTCGCTCCCTTTCTGGCGAGAAGTCAGCACAACCACCATGCAGCAACTGAAGGAATTGCTGCTGCACCTCCATCTTGCTTATTCCGCTGGGAAGTCCAAAAGAATGGCGTGGAACTCGGACTTGATCGTTCCCGTCTATTGGAATCGAGCTCCCGAGGAAGCTTCCGATGCCGTGAAAACATTTCCAGCGGACGAGGACAAAGCGTCAGGCTTGATTGCGCTCGTTCGATGGGAGTATTCGTTCGAGCCCGCTATCCCTGAAAATCTCTTCGAGAAGCTGGCAGTGGCAACGTATTCACCCTTGTTTAAATCCGAAAGACGCTATGCTGGATCCAGTTTCGTTGATAGAATGCCAAGCGAACACAGCAGTCGCATCGCCAAAGAAGACGATGCAACACAGAATGCCATCGCTTCTGTATTGAGTATCAGCGTGGCAGCCCGAGAGCGTACGCTCGCATGGAAACAACTCGTGTGGTACGGCATGAACCTTGAAAATCTGCTCAAGACCTACCCAGGTCTGCTAGTGACGCGCTGCACGGTGAACCACCATGGCCAGCGTTTCAATGTAGATCAGCTATTGAGTGACCAAGAACACTTGAAGCAGTTGAATATGTGCACGGACCAGGAGTTTCTCCCGGCAGATGTGGAATGGTACACCAAAAAGTCCCGGTATCTGAACCCCGTCTCAAGGCTCCACAGTGACCAAATTGCGCCGAGTGAGAGCTCACTAGCCGCTGAAGTGGCTCGGATTCAACAGAGGGTGGAGCAGCTTGCAACAATCGTGGAGAAACAGTCGGACAGTATGGAGCGACAATTTCAGCAAAATACCGAGCATATCGCCAACGTCGCGAACGAAATCCAACGATCCCAAATTTCATTGATCACGGGCATGAAGAACAAGGCCAAATTCCCATCGCTGTGGACGCTGGAGTACCAGGAGTTGGAGCGAGGAGATGGCGTCGTGGGCTCCAGTATTGTAGCTTCGCTACAGAGGAAGGTGATGGCGACAGTTGTCTTAAAATTCCGGAGCGATATCTCGGGAAAGTGCTACCACGAACCTATCACCATTTCTGCCGCTCCGGCAATTTTCTCAAGGTTTGGCAAATGCCTAAAGGTTCGTTGCATGCCCGCACTATGATGTAGCTGTGACAGCACCAGTCTCATCGTCTGTTTTTGCAGGTGGGATTGACTTTGCTTTCGGCAGCTACCCCGGAATTCTGCGGGAAGGACGTTATCAGCATCATTACTGAGGGTACGTGCTGGTGGAGCTGTGGTTTGATGCAAATGCATCACTGAGAGAGGAATGCTCTATTGTAGAGTGCAAGCGACAACTCGACAGGAGCATGGACTTCCACGAAATCTTGCTCCGGACTGGCATCGATGAAGATCCGATGGCAGGACCCAAGGATATGGAGAAGAACCGTGAGCTTAGCCCCAACGAAATCTTGGCACTGCTCTGCTGCTTATTGCGGATTCACAACGAAGCGTTCCAGGCGGATGACACACCACAACTGTCGGGGCTGGTCTCCGGTGTCGTTGTGAAGACAGGCGAGTATATTTGGGCCTCTCGTGACGAAATTCTTCAGCGAGGAACGGATATTGCACTTGCCCTTGAGTACGCACCACGAGGAATTGCAGCTGTCCCCTCGAGTGTCGAACAACGTGCTGCAATTGAAGTATTTCCTACCGTAGTTGAAGTGCTTTCGCCTACGGAAACTGAGACGCTTCCACCTGTGATGCCAGTTCCACCTCAGCATGGTTCTCGAACGGACCCGAGCGCCAAGTTGAATCCTCAAGAAGATGGTATTGGAGCAAAGGGGGTGCTTCACGCAATGCGACGTCGACTGTCGTCATCAAAGTCTGCTGTCCCGACTACCGAGGTGCAACGGTACATGCTGAAGATCATCGGAGCCAAGAGTCTTCATGGCAACCGCAAACAGAATCCATACTGCATTTGTCGCTTCGACACAGTCAGCGGTACGGCGTTACTTCAGATCCAAACCTCTCCTCACCCGAATGGTGGACAGAATCCGTCGTGGAGGTCCCAGCTCTTTGAGGTGGCGCTGCCGATCGACGCTACACACAACGCCACAATCACGTTTACCATCAAGCACGGAAGTGTAGTGGGTAGCTCTCAGATTGCACAAGGCAGCTCGGCGTTCATTTCGCTCAAGCCTGGCCAATCCGCTACCCAGGAGGTTTGTTTGATGAAAAAGGGCAAACCTGCTGGAATACTCGAGTTCTCGCTAGAGGCATTCGCTTGAGAAGATATCCTCGTCAACACGGCTCACTTGCATGTCGGAAGATCTGAATTCATTGAAAACAAAAACAAACAAGAACGATCACTCATACGAAAAACTATGTCCATCTTCTCACGCTGGTGAATGGGAGGGTCCTTCGATTGCCACTCACCTACGCGGAACTGTTGAAACACACTGCAAAAGAGAGTTCCAGGTGAAAAGAATCAGACGCTGGTTCAAGGCAACATTGACTCTTGCAGCATTACATTGTGTGATTTGATCGCGTGTTGGACGCCCAATTACGGACCCGATGCTACATGTAGTGATGGATGGACGTCATCCGCTAGATTATTAACCACAGCAATGGACAAGGACACGCACGCATTAACTATCATGCTTTACTGGAACCGTCCACCATTCATCAGCTACGCATCTCCAATTACTGCTGGAGAGAAACTACATGCCTGTATCAATAGAGATCAGAGCTGCTCCAGTTGATCCGAGTAACCCAGAGAGGGCTGGACCGGAGGAGGTGGATTCTGAAAGAGTTGGACCTCCAACCAATATCGAAAAAAAAATGACGTGCCACGACACGTCCTCGACGTGGCTCGGTCACCGCGTCAAGCAAGAAATTGATGCCTCAATAGGGTGTGCTCCACACGGTGAGGTGTAGTTTGTCACCGACAGCGCCTCCAACAGCCACCCCCAGTCGATACTTGCTGAAGATTATCGGAGTCCAAGGCAAGAAACCATTTTGCTCCTGCCGCTTAGCGGAAAGGTACTGCTCCAGATCCAAACACATCGTCGCCCCAACGGCGGGCAGAATCCATTGTGAAGCTCCACTTTGTCCATCGCTGTGGCGCAGAATGTCACAATGGTGTCTATCATCGAGTAAGGCAAGCCAGTGGGTAGAACCCTGTGCACGTCGAGTGCTACCACAGCCTTCACTGCCCCGATGTCTGAACAAACCATCACAAAATCAAGTTGGTTTGGAGCAGTGTGACAACACTGTCAGAACACTGGAGTTTTCCTTACACGTCTCTCGGGACGGAGGATCGCAGTTGATAAATTCACGACCAAAAGTTGCATCATAGCTTACTGCATTCGCCTCTATGACTGGAATTTGCGCAGCACCGACGAGTCCACTGTTTGCAGCAGTTGGTCAAAAGCAGCGCCACCCAGCTTTGCCGCGAGGTCGTTCAGGCTTCCGCAGACAAACGCCTTCAAGTCTAACGCTAATACAGGAGCATCTTCTTCGCTCGGCTCTTGCTGCTGGTTTTTGTGGTGGGCTTGAAAAGCACGATAGACTCCCGACCGGACACCGTCGTCGTCGCGGTCAGCAGCGGCAGCAGCCTGCTTCTGCTCTTCTTGCTCATCCTCTATCACCTCAACACAGATCTCCAGGACCTGGCCAGTCTTCTCTAACAGCGGTTGCTCCGTCAGCATCAGTGTGGAACACAATGCAAGCGCCCACACCTTTCTTCGCAAAAGCGTCAACGGCGATGACCCAACAGTGTAAAACAACTTGAGCATCACATCTACCAGCACCAGCAACACCGCGTGGTCGTTCATCAGCAAGTTCTTCAGCGTGAAGTCGAAGTTCGTCATCATCAGCCGGGCCACGACACTCACATAACCGGCAATAACCGTTTCCGGCTCATGCTTGGGCTCACCCTGCTGAAAAGTAATGCATGCTTCCACCATTGACGTCACCACCGGCAAAAACCCTGCCACTTGTTCAGCTGGACCCGTCGCGACGATAATCTCTGTCACTTGAGCGATCTGCCGAGACACTTCCACCTTAACATTGCCAATCACACTTTGTAAAAGACCGGAGACGTTCGTGTGGTAAGTCTGCCAGAACTGCGCCTTGCCGAGCCGCAAGTAGTCCTCCAATAAACTCAGCACTAAAGCCACATGCTCGTAGTCACGCTCCATTAAACGCAGCACATTGTTAAAAAGGAGGTGGAGCTCCTCGGTGTACATCGTGGACACTTCGATCGTCTCGTTCCACAGCTCCAGCCCACTTTCCATCAAGAAAACTTCGTCCGGATTTGATACATCGGTTGCGAACCGAATCACCTGCACGCACATATCCAACAGTGTCTGCACGCTCCCAGCCTCCACACACACGCCCGAAGGGTTCTTCTGTGCTTCCTTCACGCTGCTAAGAAGCTTGACCATTAGCTGGAGAATTTTGCCGCGCACCAAGTTGCTAGCGTCACTCTCGTTAGCCCACAGCGCAGGTAGTGGCGCACTGATCTGGTGGCAGAAGCTAACGATGTGCGCACCACAAGCTTGGATGATTGCCTCCAGACACCCCAGCACTTTCATTTTACTTTCAGATTCATCCGCCTGTGGGAAGAAGGCGAACAAACACTCCAGCGCCTGCGGCAGGAATGGAGCAAACGCATCGTGCTCGAAGCCCCAATCGTTCACCATTGACTCCAGTGTCTGAATAATGCGCAGCTTCAGCGCAACATCGGCATCTGCCTGGTGAAAGAATGCCGACGGCTTCAGCAACGCATCGTAGAGTGGCGGCCGCACATTCGCCGACAGCTGCGCTAGCCAACAGCTTACAAGCCAAACGATGCGGAAGCGAAGGACTGGCAGTCCCTGGAACGAGCTCACGGCAGCGTCTGGGTTGACGAGGATTGGCACAAGGTTCGTCAGAAACCACGGCTCAAACTCGAAACAGTCGTGGAGATCGTAGCAGCCCAGACCGATAGCTAAAAGCACGGCATCCATGTCGAGAACTCGTCCATCATCACCAGCAGTAGGTATCTGGCCACGGCCCAGTTCTACCAAATATGTTGAGGCACTGGAGGTCATCTGAGTGAGTGCAGGAATCGTGTGACCCGGGAAATTCTGTACCAGCGTCAAGAAAACGTTTTCTGCGCACGCTCGCACCGACTCCTTCGCCGTCAAGCTCTCCATGATAGTGCAATGGGCCTCCGGGTCGCTCTGCCACTCCTCCAGGTCCTTCGCGGTCAGGGTCATGTAGTGCATCACCACCAGGTTCAGCATTGATGCAAAACGATTCTCGGTTTGTGTGAAGAACGTCTGCACTGCCGCTTGCGCTTCGAGCACCATCGCATCCGTCAGCGCAACGTCTCCGGTGGCCGTGATGACCTTCGAGATAATCCGTGTCGTACCAGCAGGGCCAGATAGACTCTCGTTCTTGTACAACCGGCAGCTCATTACGTTCGCGAAGAACTGAAGCGCGTCAATCTGCAGTCGTCGGGGCGATGGAAGCGCAGTCGGAGGAGCCGACGCAAACACGTTGAGCACGTTCCAGAACAGCGTCAGATACGGCGGCAGGTACTCGCGGAACTCCATCGGGTACGAGTTCTGCACCCCCACAACAATCGCTGCAATGCGGTGCATGCACTTGTCGAGCGTCAGCATCGCCTCCTCCACATCTGCAGTCGCCTCCAGTCCGCCCGCCTCCCCAACAAGTGCAGCGAACGCCTGTCGGAACTTCACCAGCCTCTCCAACTGGTTGTAGAATTCCACCAGCGCCGACCGTATGAGCCCGTTCTGCCCGTTCAACTGGTTGTTGGACTCCACCAGCGCCGGTCGCACGAGCGCATCCTGCACCGCCGCCAAGTCCCTGAACGCGTTGAGCAGCATGGTCGCGATGAGCTTCGTGGCCGTCACCAGCACGTTCAGCTGCTCTGCTCCCGAGGTCGCGAGCGCCGTTGCGATGGCCGCCGCCTTCGTGGCGCTCGTCTGTCCCGCGGCCTCCCCCTGCGTCTGCAGGAAGTCGTTGAGCTGCGTGGCCGTGGCCGTCCAGTACTGCAGCAGCAGCGGCAGCAGCTCCACGCTGAGCATGGCGAACTGCTTCCGGTGCTGCATGAGGCGTCTGGCCGCCAGCTCCTTGACGACTCGGTAGCAGACGTCCACGCCTCGCCGCTCCCTCGACAAGTCCGCCGCTCCGTCCCGCCTTCTCACCAGCGGCTGCAGCATCACCGGGAACAGCGTCTCGAAGCTCCACGGGGCCGGGAACTCGGCGCGCGCGATGGTGGCCACGATGAGCGCCAGGTGCAGCGCCACCGTCTGTTGCGGCTCGTGCAGCGCCGCGAACAGCAGCACGCCGCGCACGTGGGCGCGCTCCTCGTCCGAGAGCAGGTTCGCGGCCTGGCGCGCCCTCCACTGGGCCTGGAGCAGGTGCTTGAGCCACAGAACCGCCAGCAGACGCACGTCCGCGTCCTCCGACGCCAGCTGTGCCAGGTTGCGCGGCGCTCCGTCGGCGTCGGGCACCGCCACGCACATGTCCAGCAGCGCCGCAAGGAACGAGGCCGTGATGGGCGCCTTCTGCAGCTGCTGGAGATCTTTCTCGGCCGCCGAGCGCTGCGGCTCCGGCGCGCGTAGGCTCAGAGCGAGCAGCTCGCGCATACGCGCGACGTCGTCCGCCATTGGCTTTGACTGGAGAGCGCTTGCCAAAAATGGACAGCGACGTATTGATACACCCTCGACATTTTTCTGCCCTCCGATTTGACGCCTTGGTCGACGCCTCATATCGGAGTCCGATTTATTTAAAACGGACAGCGGATATGGTGCAATTGCTAAGTGTTATCATTTATAATGATTACGTACTAGTTCATGGCGGTCGCTCAGGGATATTTTAGGCGGTCTTTTGCCGGCGAATGCGGCAATAAGTTTCCACGAACATAGCAGACCAGATTTAGCTAGCTTACTGCAGCCTTCCTATCTAAACTGGACTTGTTTGGCAAAGCAGGTCCGATATATCGGATTTTGGACCATCCGTTCTGCCAAAAAGATGAAAGGTTTAGCTCTTTATGCTCAGGTCAGGCTAGTGTAGAGGTTGACATATTGTGTATGTACTGAATAAGAAGCAGGACCCATGTCGACATATCAAGGTCGACCTTACATCGAAGAGTGCACATGGGTTCGCTTGTGAATGCGCGATATCGGTGGTGAATCGTAATCGGGTCGAAGTAGACTGGGGTTGTTGGGGATGGCGGTCCGCCGTTCGAAGGTGCTTGACCGGCTAAAGTACTGGTTGTAGCGCTGGCTGTAGTAAGTCTCGTCGACACATCCAACTGCGATTCAGATGACGAGTCCATTAACAACTCTTTTTTGGGGTTGGAAGTCCAGCACAGACGCATACAACAGCCCCAACTCCGAGGCGTTGTTTGACGGATTGTGGCTGCTCGGCAGGCATCTTGGGGTGTCTGTCGACAGGCTGGTCGGTGGAGAGATCGGCGGCGGAGTCGACTTGACGACCTCGTCGTTTTCGGGGATTGGGTTGGAGATGCTTTCCGTGTGGTCTATAGTAAGACGATTCTTGGGAAGCGGGAGAATGTAGCGAAGCCAGCAGATAACGTCATGAATCAAAGGTAGCGACATCTTGTTGAAGGAGTACGTCTCCAAGTGCCGGCTCTTCGTGGGTTTCACGCAGACGAAAGTGAACCATAGCTGAGCCATCTTTGCCTTGAACAGGGTCTCCGCCTATTCGAAGTATCACTCGTCTACTTTCACACCAAACAGAGGTTCCACCCTGCTCAAAAGCGTCCCCGTGGTAGCTTCATGCTGGTCCTGTCGAGTAGGGACGTCGGTACTCTTGCCGCCCCGCGGAATGAAGAAGGTGCCCTCGTCGAGATCTCCGTTAAAAGAGAACGTGGGGCCAGCGAGCTCAACGCTGATACCATAGGTTCTTTTGGGCGGTCTTCTGTAGAACACGTCTTGGATATAGGGGCCTTTCCACTTAATGTACTTCAATATGGAACCGATCGTCGAGGTTTCGACTCGTAAATGAAGGAGCTCCCAATCCTCCATCAGATCGTTGATGATGCCGAAGATCTACTCGTCGGTCATCCGGTGCTCGACTCGCAGATAGACCATACCTTCATCATCGCTCAAAATGTCACCTCTTTTACCCGAGGTCTCCTTCACCTCGAGGGCACCACTCGCGTTGACGAACGGAAATGCACCATGGACATGAATCTTAATCACACCGGCCAAGAGTGTGTGTGTGTGTGTGTAGTGGTGGTGGTGGTGGGAGGGGGGTCAGCCTCTGATCATCGTTTAGAGGGATCCTGTCGCGGCGCTAGGCGCTGCAGTCGCAGGTCGACTTCAGGATTTGTATGCGTGAGATAAGGGACTCGACCGTGAGGCCGTGTTTCCCACGAACGCGCAAGGTCGATCGCAGTCAACCTCGGGTGCTGGTTCTCGTTCCGAAGCGCGTGAGTGAGCCTAGGAAGAGGCTCTGTCAGGCCTCCCTCGGCGCCGGGCCGTCTAGACACTGCTCCACAGCGTAATTGCCCCAAACCCCGCATCTCAGTTGGTGCCGGTATTGTGGTTTTTAATATTTTTGACAAACTGACCTCTAAAATCCGAAAGGTAGGCCCTAATTAGCCAAACCAGTCCGATTTAGTAGTAGGGCTGAGGTGGTGCTCCGAACTATAAAACAGGAGGTCATCATTGCCGCAAAAAGGACGCAGTGGTGTGCCACGAAAATAGCCTAGTACGTAGTCAATACAAAATATTACACTTAGTACATTGCACCACTATTTGCAGGTACGAAGTCAACACGGTATGTAGATTCCAATGGCTGCTACGTTCAGCTTCGTCTTTCCACAAGATAATTATGGTCACCTCGGAAGACGACGTAATAGTTCTTAATTCTGGTCGTTAAATCCGACCCTTCTACCCTACTTAAAGTACTGTACGCTGTCCGTTTTAAATAAATTGGACTCCGAGACAAGGGAGCAAATCGTACGACAAAATCCACAAATTAACGTATTGCGTCAGAGACATAACATAACGCCAATATATCCAGGAAGTCGTGGTTTGACTACCACATTGATGTGGCCACATATTATATGTGACACACATAGATTGGAGGGAAAGTCTGCTGGCCACCCACTTGTCGCGGCATACAAAGTCCAAGTGAGTGGCGGGGTCTGGGCGCGCGCTTGATCCCTCTGCCAAAACCGAACAACACGCAACACACAGAGGAAGACCCGGAACCCGATCGTTCCGCCCGCTTTTCCTTGCTTCTCGCCACATCTACGCGCCGTAGACACCAAACACTTATCAACCATGGCTGACGTGGAGGACCGCAAGCCGACGTAAGTCCGCCGTTGTTTGGATCTCTCGGTAGTTAGCTGGACGTGTCATTAACTGTCTTCTTCTGGCTGTGAATCTTTTCCAAATCACCGACTCACAGTGAGAACGTCGAGGAGGGACAGGACGAGCAGGTTCACCTCAGTGAAGGAGACATCGAGACGAACTGGGATGAGGTCATCGAGACCTTCGACGGCATGGAGCTGCGCGAGGACCTGCTGCGCGGCATCTACGCCTACGGTTTCGAGAAGCCCTCGGCCATCCAGCAGCGCGCCGTGAAGCCCATCCTGATTGGCCACGACTGCATCGCCCAGGCCCAGTCCGGTACGGGTAAGACCGCCACCTTCGCCGTGTCCATCCTGCAGAAGATCGACATCGGCCTCAAGGAGACCCAGGCCCTGATCCTCGCCCCCACGCGCGAGCTGGCCCAGCAGATCGTCAAGGTCGTGGTCGCCATCGGCGACTACATGAGCGTGCAGGTGCACGCCTGCGTCGGCGGAACCGCCGTGCGCGACGACATCCGCACCCTGCAGCAGGGCGTGCACATCGTGGTCGGCACTCCCGGTCGTGTGGGCGACATGATCAACCGCCGCGCCCTGCGCACGGACGAGGTCAAGATGTTCGTGCTGGACGAGGCCGATGAGATGCTGTCTCGCGGTTTCAAGGACCAGATCTACGAGGTCTTCCGCTTCCTGCCCGAGAAGGTGCAGGTGGCCCTGTTCTCGGCTACCATGCCCCTGGACGTGCTCGAGGTGACCCACCGCTTCATGCGCGAGCCCATCCGCATCCTCGTGAAGCGCGACGAACTGACCCTTGAAGGTATCAAGCAGTTCTTCATCGCCATCGACCGCGAGGAGTGGAAGTTCGACACGCTCTGCGATCTGTACGAGACGCTGACCATCACACAGGCCATCATCTACTGCAACACGCGCCGAAAAGTGGACTGGCTGACCGAGAAGATGCAGTCGAAGGACTTCACGGTGTCGGCCATGCACGGCGACATGGAGCAGCGTGAGCGTGACATCATTATGCGTGAGTTCCGCTCGGGCTCGTCGCGTGTGCTGATCACCACGGACCTGCTGGCCCGTGGTATCGATGTGCAGCAGGTGTCGCTGGTCATCAACTACGACCTGCCCACGAACCGCGAGAACTACATCCACCGTATCGGTCGCTCGGGCCGTTTCGGTCGTAAGGGTGTGGCCATCAACTTTTTGACGCACAACGACGTGCGATACCTGCGCGACATTGAGCAGTTCTACAACACGCAGATCGACGAGATGCCCATGAACGTCGCGGATCTTATTTAAGAGCCTTTCCAGTGAACGTTCCCGAGCGAGGCTGCGCGCGCTGCTGCGTTGCCGAGCCGTCGTCTGCGGCGGCTGCGCCTTGGGGACGGACGGCAAAGAAGTGAGAGACGACGGTGGGTGTTGCGCACGCGGACCAACCCATGTAGAACCAAGTGTTAAGAGCACTAGGGGAACGGAGGCGGTCGACGAGAGTGGTGGAAACAAGAGGCGGAGAGAAAAGGACGGCGGCAGATAGGAGAGAAAGAGTGAGCGAGCGCGCGCGTTAAAGAAAAAGAGGAAGGGGGCTGTGTGTCTTCTTGTTTTGTTTCGGGAGTGGGTTTGGTTGCTTGCCTTGTGCTGCTTCGTCGGTTGACTCACACTTGGGTGGAACGTTGTGCTTTTGACTGGCCCACGGCCCTACCCAACATGGCTTCAAGAGATTAGGTTGCAAAGCTTGTCAAGCCGCTCTTATTAGCGGCGGCGCCGGCGATCGGCAGCTTCACATCGCCGCCGCGATGGCGCAGCATTTGACACAATTCGTGACACAACACAATGCGCGCAGGACCGAGGGTCCGCACCCACGCGACACCTTCGACGATCCAGCCGTGTCCAGCGCCGATGATTTGTGGGGCGGCATTTTGACCAATCGCCGTCCCGTCATTGGCCGAAACGCTGCTTGTTCTTCCACATCCACATCCGCATTCGCCGCCAGCAGTGAGTAGGCTGCCGCCGTTTAACAGACCTCCCCCGCCCCTCGCCCTCCTCCGCCCCGCGACCATGAGCGAGCCCGTGCCCAAGCAGCCCGAGGAGAGCACCAACCTGTACGAGGTGCTGGGCGTGGACAAGTCGGCCAGCGAGCTGGAGATCAAGACGGCCTACCGCAAGCTGGCGCTCAAGTACCACCCGGACCGCAACGCCGGCTCGGCCGAGGCCGCCGACAAGTTCAAGCTGGCCAGCGCCGCCTACGCCGTGCTGAGCGACCCCAACAAGCGCCGCCAGTACGACGTGGCGGGCGACAGCGGCAAGGACATGGAGTTCGAGAGCGTGGACGTCGAGTCCATGGGTGGCTTCGGCCGCGTGGTCGGCGCGCTCTTCACCAAGATCGGCATGCCCATCCCCACGCAGATCTCGCAGACCGTGCTGTCCGCCGCGCGCGACCTGTGCGACGCGCGCAACAACTCGACGCAGCTGCCGCAGGTCACGCAGATGGTCTTCGGCATGGAGCGCCACGCCAAGGTGGACAAGCAGGACGCGCACTTCTACAAGCTGCACGTGGACAAGGACCGCGACTCGGTCGCCTTCATGTGCCGCTCAGCCAGCAAGAGCAAGTTCAAGCTGGTCCTGTTCGACCAGCACGGAGCCGTGCGCATGGTGCAGGAGTCGGTCAAGAAGCCGCGCTGCACCGCCGCCGACATGTACCTCTCCAGCACCGTGGAGCTCATGGACCTGCACCCGGAGATGTGGCCCACAGCCAATAACGAATCGGAGCTGCCCGAGATCTTCAGCAAATTGTCGCTCTTTGAGGTGCGGCGCACGGTTTCCCTCGAGAAGGGCGACCACTTGTTCTGCGTCTACGGCGACAACTGGCTGTCACCCGTCAAGTACTCGATCAAGTGCTTGAAGATCGACGAGCAGTCGTCGGTGCTGCGCAGCATCCAGCAGAGCGAGCATGAGCTGGTGGGAATCAAGCACGACCTGGATGCTTTGCAGAAGGAGTACGCAGCTGCCAAGAAGGCGTTCGAGGACGTCTGCGTACGGGTGGAGGCCAAGCAGACGCGCACGGAGGAGCTGCTGCAGGAGCGCGAGCAGTCGTACGAAACATTCCTGGCGGGATGCGACCCGAACCTGCCTGCTAGTCCGTTCGATGAAGCGCGTGGTTCTAACACGTCGCAAAATGGACACAAGGGGTCGTCCAGTGAGTCTGCCAGCCCCGCTGGCGGCATCCGCAACATCTTCGGCGGCTTCCAGAATCGCTTCTTCGCGGGCAAAGAGCGCACCAGCTCCATGGACGCTACCAGCAACGCGTCCTCCCACAGCCATTAATGAGTGCTGAAAGTTGTGAGACATAGATGCAGTGCAATAAGCGGAGGCGGCGTCGCCCAGACCCACGACCTCAGCGTGCCCGATTGAGAATAATGGAGACAACAGTAGGTAGGGTTTCAGAGAAGGACACGAGGCAGGAGTGATGTGACACATTTTAGAATTTAGTAGTTGACGCTGGTTGTGTTTTATAGCCCTCGTAGTCTTTCGTACATGTAGTATCCCTTTCGTACGCTTCGGCTGCAGCCTCGAAGTCTAGTAGTCATCCAGCAGCCGTTCGCGCTTGGGGTCGATGGGGTCGGCAAGCTTCTTTGCCATGCAATAGGCATGTGCGATCCAGGGCACGAAAGCTGCAGCAAAGAAAAACTGGCCTACAAAGAATGCCGTGCCGAACATAGGCAGCTCTACGGCAAGAGCGTTATAGAATCTTGCAAGCTGCGTCATGCGGCAATGTGCCGGCAGGCCGCCAGACTTCGCCGCAGCTACAGCGGAGTTAGCTGCCTCCTTCAAAGTGCAAGGGACGACACGCCCCGAAGCATCAGCAAACATTTGGTGTCCGAAGGTCGCATACTGCGGAGCTAACGTGAGCAGCGCAAACAGCCCCACCATAGCAAGCTGCATCAGCACCAGAGAGAGCATCGTCATCGTGGCAGCAGACGTGAGTCGTGGCTGCAATCGCCCGAGTCGGAAGCACAGGAATTGCAGACCGTGACGCTTGAGCACAATCAACGAAATCGTGAACAGGTACACGAAAAGCACTGCGAAGACCACATAGTCCAGCGGAAAGACGCGCGAAGCAAGAACCAGCAGCAGATCCATTGGGTTCGGAAACTCTGGTGTGTTCAAAAGGAACCCCCGCTCAAAATTGGAGTGCGCCATCTTGTCGATGCTTGTGATTAGCATTGAAACCACGATCAGCAGTGACACGATGATCAAAGCCGCACCGATCGGGATCTTCCAGCACGACAACTTGCCCGTCAACGCAAATCTCCGAAGGTTTGCATTCAGCACCTCGCGCCGTTCCTCCAGAAGCTTTTCACGCGTCTTCAACTGGGACAGTCGCTCCTGATCTGCTCCACTCATCTGCTGCTCGACAGCATATCGCTGCAGAATCGTCTCTCTTGTCTGGTTCGTGGCCTGAGTCTCCATCGCGTTCTCCTGAAGCAGATCTTCAAACGTCGTCATGTTCTCGTCGATACTGTGGTCTTCCATCAACAGCCCCACCAACGGCACACTCGCGAGTCCTCGACTGCACACGAACAGCCAGAGGTACATCCCCGAGAGCGCTAAAATCCCCACTAGCAGTCTCAGGAAGGTCTCCAGATCGGAAGAAAACTTGAGTAGCGGCCGTAGCCAGTCGATGTCGGAGCTAGCAGGTTTGCCGCATAGCAGCACGACCATGAACATGACCAGCAAAAACGAAAGTCCCAGCAGGAAGCACGCCGTGCGCTTGCTAGCAGCGTAGAGTCGATCCCGGGCGGAAAACTTCAGCGTCAGGTGTGCAATCTCCGTCTGCTTGGCGTAGTTGTAGGCGAGGGGCGCCCCCACGAAGGAATAGAGCGCCAACGCTGCGAAATAGACCTGGTACATGACTCGGAGCGCTCGGACGTTGGCTGGCACATGCGGCAGCGCGTTCTCCAGCAGATACACGTCCACGGGGGCTGTGAACAGACACAGCAGCGATATGTAGAGCGCCAGGATGCAGAAACCGTTGACGAAGCGCGAGGAGACGGTGAGCGGCGCGGCGCTGAGTGTGGAGGTGCCGGCGAAGGCCGCGAGCGACGAGGACGCGCCGTGCTTGGGCTGCGCGTAGAGCACCAGCGTTGCGCTCAGCAGGAGGAGGGCCAGCGCCACGCTGGCGTACAGAAGCCACACGAGGAGCGCCGAGGAGTCCATGGGAGCCCAAGGAGCAGGCGAGAAGGTCCGCTTTGAAGTGATTCGTGCTCGATTTGAAGAAGAACAGATGTGTGGTGTGGTGCACATCAGATGTATGTATATATTCTGTTCAGTGGGTTAGGAATTGACGAGGATGCGCAACGGGGGCCTCAGCTACGAGAGGTTCTGCGCCGAGGCGGAGCTGCTGCAGAAGCGATCGCATGAGCTGGCGAGCAAGCAGGCGGTGGGGACTGCCAGGTGTATGGCGACGTGGGAGTGGAGAC
Source organism: Phytophthora pluvialis (assembly GCA_001314425.1). Taxonomy (NCBI): domain Eukaryota; phylum Oomycota; class Peronosporomycetes; order Peronosporales; family Peronosporaceae; genus Phytophthora; species Phytophthora pluvialis. The sequence continues at coordinate 29,790 of LGTU01000063.1, read as the reverse complement.
ACGGCAACAGACAGGTGGGCAGCGTTGGCAAGGGGGTGGCGTTGTGGTGGTGGCTGACTCGCGCTCTTGATGCGTTGAAGCACTTGGACGGCAACTCGTACCTCGTCTCGACGGGGAATGCCCGGCAGTATCATCCTGAATTTGGTGGTGATAGTGAGAGGGTCGACGAGGAGCTGCTTGGGGATATTGACGAACTGCGGCTGGCTGAAGAGGTGGGCAAGGATCACTGGAGTGCATCGCTTCAACATGGAAGACCAATTGATGCACCACTGCTCTGTAGGATACAGTGAACTGACCAACGAGTATGGTGCTGCATGCTCAGGACAATTGGCTGAGTGACGATGAGGCTCAAACGACGATGTTGCAGTCTGGGGACGTCAATACTGCGCTGGTCGAGTTCCACATCGTCTACCACTCGATCTACCAGACGCCCGTGCTGTACTTTCGAGCGCTGGCCGTTAATGGAACGCTCTTGCCAGCCAATACAGTCACCCGTGACGTGCAGCTCCCTGGTTCCAGCGGTCGATCGACTTTCGTCGCCATGGAGGAGCACCCTGTGCTGGGCAAGCCGTTCTCGTTCCTGCATCCGTGCGAAACTGCAGCAGCCATGCAACTTCTCCAAGCTCAACTCCAGTCTAGCGATAGAGCCGTAGCTTCATCGGGGGTGGAAGTGCCTCACTATCTCGCGAGCTGGCTCAGCTTGGTGCAGCCGCTGACGGGCCTCTCGCCGCTAGACTACTATTCCGTATGATAGGAATTTCCTTTGAATTTTGCGCCATTTTCAGAAAAGGCACCAAGAATGGAAGAGGACACGGCGCGGCCCCGCAAGAAGTACGCCACGCTGTCTTTGACAACGACGCGTGGTTAATGCATTTCATACTGACACTGCTGTGCTCTGTAATTGCTCTCAACCAGACAGCGCGTCGGAGGCGTCCCATCCCCAGCGGCTGCGGCGACTTCGAGCACTCGAGCCAGGTTCGCGTTCGGGTCGAGGCTTCCTGGTGTTGGGACGAGCTTGCTAAAGGGGCCGAAGAGCAGCGGGAAGGCTAAGATTCACACTTCGACGCGGATGCGCCATGATCACGTGCGCGGCCCGATCGGATCCAGGAAGCGGGGAAGGTCGGTGTCTCGAGACGAGGACGAAGCGGCGTCCAGGACGAAGCCTTCGCACCGACCGCTGACGGTGAAGACGGCGTTACCTCTGCATGGGAGTCACCTTCCTGCTCCAACTAAGGTGTCGGAGCTGTTGAGCGGCTCTCATCTGCACACGATCTCACCGGCAATCAGACACAAGAAGCGGAGGTCGGCAGAACAACAAGGATTAGTTGCAGACCTGGGTGAGTGGGAGGAAATGCGCAGTGTGAGAGATGCTGGAGCTATATCTGATGTTGTTACCGCGTTGTGACTTTGTTGTAGCTATCACGGAACCTGCCTTCTGGATCAAGCGTCGAAAAGATGTGGAGGCGGCGCTAAAGGAGCTGGACACGATCGAGTACGTGCATCACCCTTTCACTGCAGCTTGCCTACGGATGCATGGTAGCAACTTGCTAATTGTTTTATTTTGTTGTTGCTGATGGTGATGTTATACAGGAAGCGGATCAGGGCGATCAGCAAATAGTGTGTACCTGCTGTATACATGTGTGCAGCTCAATTTGTGAATTGTTCTCGTGCACACCATATAGCTTCGGTAGCTATGTACTTCACACTTACGTAAGTGCGCTTACAAACCTGCACTTGGTTGCGCTATTCTAGTTGCTGTGTTGAGCTTGATGTCCGTGTTCATTGCAACAAACGAGCGTCATGCACGACCAGACCATCAAAGTGCATCAAACCTAGTGAGTGGCATAGAGGTGATGCTTCAAGCGTCGACCTTGCATTCACAGTCACGGCCGCATCGCTGGCCTCATTCCGCTACATCCCCCGTCGGCAGCACAAGACAGCAGACCTACAGAGACCGAAGATGTTGGCTTCACCTTGGCAGGTTCGGCGCGCAAGCGTGTTGTTCTTCTGGTGGTGGGAAAGCTGATCGTCTTGGTGGTGCGCATCTCGGCAGAAATACCAATTGGCGCTGCAGACGAATCCGCTCCGGTGCGTGTTTGGACGTCGCAGGGCCCGCAGAAAAAAATAGTATTTACAAAATGTGCTGTTGGCTCTGTTGTGTCACTATCAGGACGAAGGCGGTGACGTCTGCGGCGGTGGCGATGCTTGGAGAAGTTATTGGTAATACGATCTAGTGTTGCGATGCGGGTGATTGTGCATTGACGAAGGGTTATGATCGTGCAGGTCACGTGCTCAAGCATAACACGCTGCGTGTAAAGTCACAGCTTGCTGCTGCAATCGCCAATTTTTCAACGAGAACTTCGCAACTGACACTTTGACGACTTCGATTGTGGCAGGGTCTTTCGCCCCGGCAGATGCTCGCGTTCTTTGCATTTGGGTGAGCCCGGTTGTTGTCACATTTGTGTATCTACCATCTACTTTGGGTGTTCGGATGACTAACAGCTTTTCGCTTACAGCGGTGCCGTCACAGGTCCGGTGCTTCATTTCTGGTACGGGTATCTCGAAACCCAACGCGTGACGAAGGAAAAACTGGTACCGAGCACTCCACAACTGCACTACGAGTAAAGCACTCGTCGTTGCTAACTGCTGTACTTACGCTGTGACCCGCACAGACTCCCAACAAAAAGTTACTGCTGGACCGCCTGCTCTTCACGCCGCCCATGGTGGCATTTACCATTTTCTCGGTTGGTTACACTGTTCCTTGCATGGATTTTTGAGAGAAAACGGATTTGCTCATGTTTAATGCTGTGCTCTGTCCTTACTGCAGCTCGGTGTCATGCGTGGCTCGAGTCCCAAGGCTTCTCGCGAGAACCTTTCTCGCGTGTATTTGGGCGCGCTGCTGATGAACTGGAAAGTGTGGACGCTGACGCAGTGGCTGTCGTTCCACTACGTCCCGCCACATCTTCGCGTGCTGTGGGGTACGTTGCAACACCAGGGAAATTTCTTTTGGCGTGGAGACGCTCACAGTCGTGTTTTCCGTTGGGAACAGGCAACGGCGTCGCGCTGTGGTGGAACTCGTACCTGTCGCTCACGCAGCAGTAAGTAACTGGGAGACGGTGGAGGAGCCAGCCTGCTGGCGCAGGAATTATCTTGTGTCTCGGAAAATGGCTACATCGAGTAAAAGTTCAATTCAAGATGACCATCACTCTCGAAGTCTGTCCATATTGGAGATAGAATACTTCCAAAAGTCCGTATGACAGGAAAAATGTTATCTCCCGTCGTTTAAAGCTTAAATTCATTATATAGTCGGATACCATCTGCATTCTATATGATGATCTAAACGGATCCCACATCGCGGCCGCAAAACCATTCCATTTTGCGCACTCCTTCACTTGCCAGCAAGTGCGCATCTGATACCTCGTGACCACTGCAGCTCCCAGTGCTGCGCCGCTTCCACACCCCTCGCCCGACCATGGCTGAAGCCCCGCAGAGCGTGCCGTCGCTGGCCGCGCTGTGCGTGGCGCGTCTGGCCATGGGCGCCCCGCAGCGCGCACTGCTGAGCATTCTACGGTGCGTTTCCGCCTTCGGATCTAATGTTGCTGTTTACGAACTGCTGACCGACCGATGCCTCCTCTTGTGCCTGCGATGCCCTGCGCAGCCGCCTTCCCGAGGAGCTGGTGATGAAGCTGCTCGCCGACATGATCGCCTCCAAGACGCTGACGGACGACCGCCTCGCCGCCTTCTTCATGATCTCGCGCCGCGTGCTGGACCTCTCGGACTGCTGCGCCATCCGTAACTCGATCCTGCGCCAGATCCCGTTCCGCTGCCCGGAGCTGGTACGGAGGCGGCTATTGGATTGCAGGCGGGTTGGAGGAGGCGAAGATACTGACTCAATTGTTGTTGTTTGCTGGGTTGCGCAGCGCTGTTTGGATCTGTCGAACTGCCCCCAAGTGACCAACACGGTGATTCGCGCGGTGTTGCAAGGCTGCTCCAACCTGCAGACGCTGCAGCTGGATGGGTGCCGCCACATCACCGACGCCGCATTTCAGCCGGACCACTCGCCGTTCTACGCGTTGCACGCGTGCACGTCTCTCAAGGTCGTGAACTTCGCGCGCTGCACGCAGTTGACCAAGGACATCGTGCTCTTCCTGATCAAAGCCTGCCGATCGCTCACCGACATCAATTTTTCGCGATGCAAGGTGAGTTGAGGCGAAGGGGTAAATGTATCGTGGTTGGTGGCTGACATTGTTCGCTTTAATGGTTTGCTTTTACTTTGCAGCGCATTCACGACGATGCGATCCACCTGCTGCTTCGCTCGGCGACCGACCTGCAACGATTGAACCTGTCCTTCATGGACATCTCCGACAAGGCGTTCACTACAGAGCCGTCGGACCAACGCAACGGCTTTTACGCCATGGGCCGCGCTTTGCGTGCCATCGACCTCACACAGAGCAGCATCACCGATGTCACGCTTTTTGCGTTGGCGAAGCACTGCCCGCACCTTGAGGAGGTGAAGCTCAGCTGCTGCAGCGAGATCACGGACGTGGGCATCGAAGCGCTTGTGCGCTCCTGCAGGCGTCTGCGCACCTTAGACCTGACCAACTGCACGCTCGTTACAGACCGCGGCGTGGGTATGATCGGGGCCTATGGCCAGCAGCTGGAACGCCTGAACCTGTCGTGGTGCATGAATATCACCGACAAGAGCGTCGTGGATGTCGCTCGCGGGTGCGAACACCTGCAGGCAGTGCTGCTGGTGTGGTGCACGCAGCTCACGGATGCCTCGATAGACGCATTCCTGCCCGACGAGGAGTCAACTTCCGAGACTGAAGCGAGGTCGAAAGGTCTGAAGCTCAACGTCAGCGGGTGCAAGGAGATCAGCGCCGCCCACATAGAGAGCGCTCGCAAGAAGGGGCTGGAGATCGTCACCGGCGCCTGACGCCGATGCGCCGGTGCAGTCCACTGCGGATGCTACCCATACAAGCAAGCAAGCGCGCAAGTTAGATGATTCACGGGCGTATAACAATTTATTTATTATATATACGAGAGTAGTGATGCACGAAGTGTACAAAAGACCCAGTAAGTTACCTTTGTACTTGGATTGAGGCGTGAACATTCTGCTTATCATCAACCTGGAGATGATTGACGAGCGTGGTACATGTATCGCAGATCTTATCACAAAGGAGCAAAGGTGTATCTACACACGAACAAGCTCCACCGGAAACCGCAATTTTCGATGGCCGTGTTCGTTTCATCACTTTGAAATATCATGTGTCGTTTCGTGTTTGGATCCAGATCCAGGCTCGCCAAACTGGAGCGGCAAGGGATAGAAAAACCTAACCAGGTGCTCAATTGTGCTCACCGAACCAATTGGTACGATCTGCCTTTGACGCTCATAACTGACACTCTCCTTTTTGCTTTCGAGGTAGAAGTTCGCGGCTGTGGAAGATCGCAACCAAGAAAGCCAAGAACGTGAACAAGCAGGCGAAGACCGGCACAGAGACGGATCAAGACGAGAAAGGCGAGGCCTCGGAGGTGGAGGAATCGGAGTGCTGACGAGCAGGAGGCTGGCGTGAAGCACAAGAGGAAGGAGAGGTGCTTGTTCCCGACAATGCTGGTGTTGCTCGGCTTGTTTGGCTGTAAGCTTAGTCTGGTGTTGGCAATTGCAACTTGTACCGATAGGATTGGCAGCCTATCGAACAGCCTGAAATATACCTCCAATAACGACTAGTTTCCATTCCACGTGGCACTTTGCTTTGATCATGTCTTGGCGGCGCTTCGACCTCAACGTCAAGGGCGTGGAGGGCATCCAGGAGCGCACCCTCGGCGGAGGCGTGGTGACGCTGGTGAGCTGCGTGGTGGTGGCCTTCCTGCTGCTGTCCGAGTTCTCCGTCTGGTGGACCGTGAGCGTTACGCACCGCATGCACGTGGACACGGACCCAGTAAGTGCGTCAATAATTACCCGGCTATTACGGCGGCAATAATGGTCCTAACGCTCTGATTACTGCTCGGGAAGCAGCAGGACTTCCCTATCAACATCGAAGTGGACGTTTCGTTCCTCCACGAGGCCTGCAAAGGTGAATAAATATTGTCTGAACGCGGTGGAGAATGGCTGCTGAACAATAATTGGCATTGCTGCAGAGGTGGCGCTGGACGTGAGCGACTCCAAGGGCCACAAGGAGATTCTACTCAAGAAGGACGTCCAGGAGGAGCCCTTCGGAGAGAACGGCTGCAGACTTTACGGCACGGTGCAGGTGCAGAAAGTGGCGGGCGACCTGTCGTTCGCACACGAGGGATCGCTCACCGTTTTCTCCTTCTTCGACTTCCTCAACTTCAACTCGTCCCACGTGGTCAACCATCTGCGCTTCGGCCCGCAGATCCCGGACATGGAGACGCCTCTGGTAGACGTCAGCAAGATCCTGACCAAGAACTGTAAGGAGGCAACTAACTGCCGTGTGTCGAGTGTTTGGACTCGTGTGACTGACGAAGTTTGATATTTGGTGGTGGTGGTGGTGTTACCTTCTTTTTTGCAGTGGCGACGTACAAATACTTTGTGAATATCGTGCCTAGTCGCTACGTGTATCTGAACGGCAGGTCGGTGACGACGTTCCAGTACTCGGTGACGGAGCACGAGACGAGCTCGAGAGGTCCGAACGGCCAAGTGTCGTTCCCCGGTGTGATCTTTTCCTACGACTTCTCCCCCATTGCGGTGGAGTACATTGAATCCAAGCCGTCTGTACTGCACTTTCTCACCAGTACTAGCGCCATCGTGGGCGGCGTCTTCGCTGTCGCGCGCATGATCGACGGTGCTATCTACAGCGTCTCCAAGAAGATCGACTAGACGTGGCCAGGCATTCGATTCAGGTCGGCAAGAAATGACTGCACCAAAGAGAAACGTGTACACAGAATGGCTGGAGTGTTCGCACCGACAACCTTGAAGTCTCTACATTTTCGACCAAAACGAGATTGGAGTTTTGTTCTCATGCTTAGAGAATCGACACCTATAGTACACGTGCTGCACTGCAGCTTTTGCTCCTTGTCTTACACTATCTCTTGGACATTGTTGTGTAACGTCTGCGCCGACTTCGTCGCGTTCTTCCTGACAGCCTCCAGTCGCTGTTGCAGATGCTGCTCTCGCGAGAGATCTGCCTTCTGCCCGGCACTGCCGTCAGATTCATCATCACCTCCGCTGCCCACGAGGTCGTCGTGAAGGGACGATACCAGCGCCATTGCCTGTTGATCAGGCAACTCGTTTACCACAGCAGCCACGTCCGCAAGTATTTCCTGCGCGAGGTTTCGCTTCTGCTCACGTGTGTCGAACACGATTGCCGCATATGCCAACGTCGTTTTCTCCACGACGCGAACGACAGCAGCCAGCGGCAGTAGGCCCAGCATGTACAGGTGAAAGCTCGCGCCGATGTAAGTGCGGAAAGAGTGAATGCCGTTCTGGTTACACTCTTTCCCACGGTATGAGTGCTGGCTGAGCGGTTTGCCCGTGGCGTGATTGCGAATGACGTCGTGGATCAGTACCGCCGACACGGCGTACAAATGGGGATTCTTCATCAGCTCCTTGCCCAGATCAATGTCACCCTGGCCGTTGTCACCCACGAAAACAAACCGGTGCTCAGCGAAAACACGCTTGAAACGAACAAAGTTCTGTAGATACAAAAGCGTTAAGCGGACGGAGTTGTATGCATACCGAACGCCGCATTGGTTTCTCACTTACCCGAAGTTTTCCAGACGCAATGCGTTGCGAGCCCCACATATTGGCGAAGCGACCCATCAAGACTGTAAAGGTAACAGGACACACACTTCCGTCAGATAGAAGCCCAGCACAGTGATTCCAAAATGGTTGCATACGTGTGAAGTGCTGGAAACCGCACGCACGAAGCTCCTGTAAGGATCGCTTGCGGAGGAACTCGGGCCTTGCAGTGAGGAAGGCCACACGTTGTACACCCTTGGGCTTCTTTGACCCGGCCGCTTTACCAGCCTCAAGATCATCGTCTTCATCGCTATCTTCGCGTTCGTATCCACTATGTCTGTCTGCGGTATCTGCCGAAAGTGTAGCCGAGCGCCGAAGCAATTCCTGGGCGAACTGATGAACACCCGGATACACCGTAAGCTCTGGGTAGCGCGTGTCGAAGAGGGCGGCCAGCATCGTGTCATCGATATCACTGTACACAGCAATCAAAATCAGCAGCAGTTAGAACTGCAAGCACAGTAGAATTAAATAGCGCCTTGACTCACCACAGCAGCTTAATCGGCGCGAAAAACTTGGGTGATGCACGCAGCACGGCAGCTTCAGCCTCGAAGTGCTTCAAAATTGCCTCACGCTCCGCTTCCGATCGAATGCGGTGGTAGATGAGGTCGAACATGGGGAACCTGGCGTCCACCTTGTTCTTCAGCTGCAAGCATGCCATCTTCCTTTTGGCGCAAAAGCAGTCTCGAACGCACGTGACGACATCGGCCTCCGCCGCGTACTTCTGCAGGGACAAAATGATCGTCGCCAGGGTGGCGACACTCAGCACGGGCAGCTCGAGTCTCGTGCTGCAGAAGTGTGCAAAGTGCTGGGCCTTGACCTTGGAGTTGAGCAGGCGGTGCACGTCGATCACCTTGATGAAGGCTTCGGTCTCTCGTGGGGTCTCGCACGTCGCCAGCTCCGCGATCGTGTCGGTGTACAGCGGCACCTTGCCCGTATATCTCACCCCTGCACCAGCACAACCCGTTATAATATTTACATGACAAAAAATATTAATAGTGCCACGCACGGGCTTTGCGGCCGACGGCCAGCAGCGCCTCGCGCTCCCCGTCCGAGCCCGAGAGGGAGATGCGCGGCCGATGCGGCACCTTGAACGACGAGCGCAGCACGCGCAGAGGGTCCACGCCGTGACACAGCAGCAGCACGCAGAAGCAGAGCAGCAGCAGGAACAGGACGATGAACGGCAACGACAGCTCCAGCTCCCGCGTCGAGTCCATGGCCAAGGTGGAAAGTGCGGTAGAGAGACCGCTCACTGCTTGGATTGATGAGCGAGCCGTGCCGCTTGGACAGTTTGACTTGAAGAATGTATGAGGGCATTCCTGTAATTACGATTTGTTGTGATTTTGACAACCGCTCATTTGAGATGTGGAGCGTAGCTGCTCGTCGCTGGGCGGCGGCTGCCGGTTCTCACCATGCGCGCGCGTCCGCATCGGCCGCGAGCTTCTCGACGTCCGGCGACTTACAGGACGAGAAGGTGGCGGCGCAGGTGAAGAAGTGGCAGCAGCAGAAGCTCGAGGACAAGGCCAAGTTCCTGTCCGTGCGGGTGGACCGCTCGGCGCTTAAGCAGCCGGGCGGCGCGCTGGCCAGCAACTCGCCCGTGGACCTGCCGCAGGGCAAGAGCAAGGAAAATTCCCTGGTGCACATGCTACGCTCCATGATCGAGGTCAAGGGTCCGCTCACGGTGTCGGAGTTCATGACGCGCGCGCTGAGCCACCCGGACCACGGCTACTACATGAAGAAGGACGTGTTCGGCAGCCAAGGAGACTTCACCACGGCGCCCGAGATCAGCCAGATGTTCGGCGAGCTCATCGCGGTCTGGTGCGTGGCGACATGGCAGCAGATGGGCATGCCCAGCCATATCAAGATCGTGGAAATGGGTCCCGGACGAGGCTCCCTCATGAGCGACTTCCTGCGTGCAGCCAAGTCGTTCCCGCCGTTCTACGACGCCATTGAGATTCACATGGTGGACATTAGTCCTGGTACGGGCGTTGTCTGTGCAGTGAGAAGAAGTTTTGGGGGTGGAGTGTTGACATGTGTGCGTGTGTTTTCTATGCTGGAATCGCGCTCGGCCAGCAATGCAGAAGATTCAGCAAGAGACGCTCAAGTGCGAGCCGATCGAGGACAAGACGGCGCCGGAGAACACGATGCGGCTGCCGGACAATGGACCTACCGTTCGCTGGCACGCGGACTTTGCGAACGTCCCGCATGGCCCGAGTTTGATGATCGCGCAGGAACTTTTTGATGCGCTGCCAGTGCATCAGTTCGAGTACACGGAGCGGTATGCTTGTCAATTTGTTGTCGAGATAGCGATAGGGTTGCTGACGTTGTTATGTCATTTGAATGTGGCTTTTTGGTGTGGCAGTGGCTGGTGTGAGCGCCTTGTGGACATCGACTTCGAAGACGGCGGCGACCACTTCCGCTTTGTGCTGTCGCCGGGCCCGACGCCGGCTACGCGCGTGTACATTGGACGCGAGAAGCTGTTTGACCCGTCGACGGCTTTATCGCACGTGGCCGAGACGCATATCTCCGGTGTCGACGATCTCAAGAAGATGCAGGGCTCGGTGGTGCAGCGTCTGGATGTTGCGGACGTGGCTGGCACTCCTGTGCGCACGGCGCAGGCTCGGGTCGGAGACAAGATTGAGATTTCGCCTGTCAGCATCGCGTTGGTGCAAGACATGGCCAAGCGCATCTCGCAGTCCGGTGGCGGTGCGCTGATTGTGGACTACGGCTACGACCACCCGTCGGAGCTCAGTCTACGCGGCATCAAGAACCACAAGTTCGTGAGCGTGCTGCGCGAACCGGGTGACGTGGATCTGAGTATCGACGTGGACTTCGCCACGCTGCGGCGGTTCGCTGCAGCCGAGGGTAAGGTCAAGAGCTCGGGTCCCGTCGGCCAGGGCGCGTTCCTGAAGAACATGGGCATCGAGCACCGCCTGGCCATGCTGCTGCAGAACACCGAGTCGGAGAAGGTTCAGCAGGATCTGTTCTCGTCCTACGAGCGCCTCGTCGAGCCTGATCAGATGGGCACCATCTTCAAGGCCATGGCGCTGACACACAAAGACATCGGCCAGCCCGTCGGCTTTGAAGAGATCCCAGTCGAGCCCTCGGAGCCGTAGAATCGTTAGTACCAGAAACAATAGAGCAAGACCGTCAACTCCCATCGCGATTTAAATGAAGAAAAGCGCTTGCGTTTTGTGCTCATTGCGCCAAACAAAGTCGTAATTTATAGCGTTAGCAGCCTAAACCACTCGGTAACTGGACCGAAAAGCAGGCACCATCCATCCATAGGAAGCGACCTGCCTACAGCTTGAGGGGGCCGTGGTTGGGGTGGTACTTCTCGTGGTTGCCGTCCACGAGGAGCGAGCCGTTGGCGCGCATCTCGGCGTACACCTCGCGCTCGTACTTGGTGAAGCCCCACTTCTTGGAGCCCAGCACTTTCTGGCGGCCAGGGAATTTGAACTTGGCACGACGCAGAGACTCCACGACCGAGGGGCCGAACGAGTCCTTGGAGCGCACCGAGATAATGGGCTGGCCGATGGCCACGCGGGCGGCCACACCGGCGGGCTTACCGTAGGCGTGACGCATACCGGTCTGCAGTCTATCGGCGCCGGCGCACGAAAGCATCTTGTTGATACGCAGGACCTGGAACGGGTGGCAACGGATGCGCATGTGGAAGTTGTCCTTACCACAGTACTTGGTCAGGTAACGGTTAGCGGCAATGCGGGCAGCCTCGAGGGCCTCCGAGGACAGCTGCTCCTTCTCGTCGGACACCAGGTGGGCCACGAACGGGAAGGCGTCCACCGACGCCTTCCGGTTACCCACATCGTAGATGCGGATCTTCGGGTCGGGCACACCGCGGCAGAAGCGCGACTTAATGAACGGCTTCTTGTTCTGGAAACGGTAACACTTGGCAGGACGGCGACCCATTTTGACTTTCTTGGCAAATAGCTCAATGAGAGACCAGCGAGCGAGTCCGCCACACGCCCTCCAGTCCATTCAGTTTCGCCCCCTCTGACGGTGGCGCGACGTGTGCAGAACGTGGCTCAAGCGACACTACACGAGATTATCTTGGCGTTTGTATGCCCCACCTGTCGCTACAGTCACCAAACGGAAACGCCTCGCTTTTTCTGCCAATTAAACAAGACAATGTTGACGCAATCTTCTCCGCGACATGATTGGAAGAAAATCAGAAATGCTGACGCAAGATTTTTCCTCCTGTCGGCGATAAGAATTTGTCTGTCCATTGGTGCCAGGAACTGTTGCTCTGTAGTGACACCTTCGTAGGAGGTTTTCTGCCTTGAGGTAAACCCTGGCTATTCCATGAGGAGCTCAAGCAGCAAGTGTCGTAGAATGCATTGGTGCGTTCTTAGGATTCCCGCTCTCACGTCGGTGGAACAGTCATGCTTGCTTCTTGAGCTGCGAGAAAGACAAAGGCACTCCTTTTTCCTATTGCGGTGATGCATTCTGCGACTCTAGGTTTGCTGTGCGAGGGGCAGCGGTCGAAAAGTAAACGGATAGCGATCCGTTGACTTAACGCTCCGCTGAGCTCATCCGAGACACAAGTTGTAGCAACGATGCTTGCAAGCGGCAAGAACGTCTTGTCGTTCTCGTACGAATTGCGCGAGGCAACATGCGGGTGAAGCCTCATTCCTCATCTGACGTAAGATCTTGTCTTTTCGCCAGCAAGAATAGACGACGGGGGCAATCATGGCAATTGGCACCACCATTGCCTTGCTTTGGAAGTATTATAGCGCAACGTAAACTGACATTGGACCAGTGACAATGGGCATTATAATGTTACGGACAACGTTTGTCAGTTCCTGGTATTTTACAGCTTGGCGCAGAAGCTCACACTCGGCGCTTCATCTTCTTCTCTTTTTCTGCGTGTTTTCACCACCTCACACGGGTCTTTCTCTGGGGAACATCCATTGCACGGACTCTCCGAGCTGTTCTCTGCCCCACTGCAGCAGCTGCCGCTTACTTGGGCTGTTGCACGCGACCCGTGCGCGTGGGCTTCTGTCGTCGGCCCTCGAAGGAGCGCTTGGGCGGCCGGCGCTGGCGGAAGCTGTCCTTCTTCTTGAGGCCCAGCGGCCGCTCTTCCTCGTCGTTGACCGCGCGCTCATGGTACTCCTCGTGGTGCAAGCGCTTCTGCTCGAGCACCTTGACGGTCTCGCGCAGGTGCACCACGTTCTCCACGTCGTGGATGAGGCTGTTGATGCGCTCCATCTCCTCCAGGTGGTGGCGCTCCTTGGTCGGCAGCTCCAAGGAGCTGAGCGAGTCCGAGTGTTCGAACTCCTGCAGCAGCACGAAGCCGCTCTCGCCCGGCTCGGCCGCCACGGGCATGTTGAAGTGGAAGCGGTTGTTCTTGGGGCTCCAGCGCAGGCGCGGGATCGAGTCCATCAGCATGCTGTCGCTGTCGACCATCATGGACATCGTCGCCATCGTGGAATCTTCTTGTCGCTTGACTTGGTGCTTGCTTGTTGCGGAGTGAGAGTGCTGGAAAAAAAAAAACTTGAGCCTTTACGTTGAAGCTCCGCTCCGAGGCCGCTGATTGGTTGCATTTTTATTTTGCGGCTAAAAAGACACGATACAAAAATCCGGATTTTATTTTGATTTTTTCGAAATGGACGGCAGCACCACCAACTTCAACTTGGGCGCGATGGCGGGCTCCGGCCGGGGCAGCAGCGGCGCGCTGAGCGACGCGGCCACGACGAACTCGGTCTTGGTGGCCACCTGGTGCCAGCCGCGCGCGGCCGCGAGCCTCTGCGCGCCCAGCGGCGGGGGCGTCTTCAGTCGACTGCGGTCTACGGGCGCCTGGTCCATCGCTGGGGCTTCAGCTGATACTTCGCAGTCTGGCGCAGCTGTGAGGAAGCTGGGGACGCCAGGGCGCATCTGCAGACCGCCGTCCAATGTGCGGGGGCTGCTGCCAGTCGACGGGCGACAGTCGTGGTCTGCCAGGCCCAGCTGCGCCTGCATCGCCCGCCGGATCTCGAGCCAGTCGTCCGTTTGCTGCGGCTGCGGTGCACTCGCAGCTTGCTGCTGCGCTCGAGGCCTCCTCGTCTTCAGCTCATTGAGAGATGGAGATTTGCCCAGTGGCGGCGCGTGGCTGCTGAGAACGCTGTACGGCGCGGCCTGCTTCATGGGACTCCACAGCCCCCTCGGTTGAAGGCGTTGCTGGAGGAACGTGCTGGCTGTGTAGTAATTCTGGGCTGCAATGTTCTCGGGAGACGTGAGCACGTAATTGGCGTCCAGCGTGTCGTTGGAGCTGAAGACCTCGATCGCGTTCGGCTGGCTGGACGACTGGGGCGTGGAGCTGTCCCGCTCGCGACCCAAGTCTTGCAGCATTTGAGCAGTTACGAAATGGTTGGGAGAGCCTTGGTTGCGAGCAGCGCCGTGGCGATGAAAGGCTTCACTGTCGCGGTGCAGCTTGCCGGTTCGTGTGTTGCTCGTACTGGAGCTGTCGGACCTCGTGCGTTGCGGGCTTGCACATATTTCCTCCGCTTGTGGCTTTGTGAGGTAGTTGACGCGCCATACAGTGTTGGAGATTCGGGACATCTGCTCTAGCGAGATCGCGATCGACCGACACTCGTCTGTGGGCAATGCTCCTACGACGAAGAAGCCGTCGGTGGACAAGAACCTGATCTTCACGAACTGCTTCGCGTAAACTTCGACCCAGTCTCCTGGTTTCGGCTTCCTCCTGGCTGCACTACCCGTGGGCCCCGCTCGATCCAGAATGGCAATACCTTGTCGTGTGTCTGGGTCCTCCTTAGGTGATAAAGGGGTAGCTTCAACGCTGTCACCTAGATTCTCGCAGTCTTGTGTTATCGTGTTTCGTTTCCAAGCCGTGTTAACGCCACTTCCAGCTATTGAGGAACGTGGGGCAGTCTTGTGCTTGGACTTGACAACGCTCGGTACAACCACCTCCCGCCCGCTTTGAGTGGCAGAACTTCCTGGGCCTGACTCAGCAGCACGGATCAGAGGCACGAGCTCACGAAAGATAGCTCCACGTTTTCCTGTACCCTTGGAAGCCACAGTCACTGGGTCGGGGAAGGAGGCGACATTGGATAGCATCTTGATCGCTTGACGACATCGTATTGCTGTTGCTTGCGGGTCGGATTCATTGACGGGGCTGACGGAACCGCTTGTCGTGCTGAGGAGAGTTGTAAAGAGGGTTGGGATAGACTTGAGAATCTCGCTTTCGTCTACAAACTCGGGAGTTGCAACTTGTGGGTTTAGCTGCTCGCGCATTTGCTGTTCTGTGTCAAGTGAAACATGTCGAGCGATAGCGATGAGGGCCACCAGAGCGTACGGAGGGAGGTTGACAGTGTCTCGGATAGCTTCGGATGGGAAATTGGGACTATCTAGTTGCCGAATAGTCAAGGCTTCGGACAAGAGCACTATCGGGAAACGGAATTGAAGGAATACAGCTAATAGAAGGATGACTTCAATCCGTGTCCGTCGTGGAAGAGCAAGAACCTCGTCCAACCAAATCTTCGGCATCAATCGCGAATTGGGGGCTTGTCTAGACGGTGCAAAGTGACAGTGTGGATTGTGCGTGGCACTTTCAGCATTGTGGAACGAAATGATGGCGTACAATCTTCTTAGGTCTGGTGGCTCGTTCGGGTTCGCAGATTTGTGGGCGGTATCAATCAAACTTGTTCTAGGGGGCAGCTCAGCGGTGTCTTCCATCGCAAATTCCGATTCTACCCACACGTCAGTCGCTGATCCGAATTTGCGGTCTCGTGTGGCTGATTTTCGGGGTTGTTTCAGCAAGTTGACGACGAATTCGTCAAACTCTTCGATCGCTTGTCGCCTCTCTGCTGTAAAAATGAAATGACTATCAAGGATCCACACATTTGGTAGCAGCGCTACTACCTTCTTCCGATATCCGTCGATTGTGTTGCCTTTCAACAGACCAGCGTTACCAGCTAATCGCAGCTCCAACAAATGTTGGTCTCGCAGGCAGACTAAATCCTCAAAACCAATTCGATTTCGCTCGAGATATAAGAAACCCATGGCTCCAAAAGATGCCAGCGCGTGGAGATCCTTAAGCAGGTTTCCATTGAGGTCGATCCGCCAAAGCTTCCTCAATTCGATGATTCCTTCGAGGTCTTTGATGTGGTTGCTGTCCGCGTACAAAGATTGCAGACTTTGACACAACTCAAGATGTTTAATGCACTCGATGTCCGAGTCGGAGAGATGAAGTACCAGGAGATCTGGAAGAGGCGCCTTCGCCCGCGCGCGGATCAACGCGGCCTCCGGTGATCTCATTCTGTCTGCGTCATGCACCCAAGTCAATGTATTTTCGAGTGCTGGGCGGAAGCAGCACCCCTTTATTTATCCCTAGTACAAATTTGTATAGACGAGTTTACATGTAGTGCACCGCGACATGGTTAGCATTAGATAAGGAAGTATCGATCATTACTTTTGGGCAGTAGGACGATTGATTGATTCATTGGTTCACTCTTCTTAGCTGGCGAAATTGAACGCCTCGATGCTCTGTCCCTTGCGGGGCATGACAGTCTGGGCAAGACGATGCGTTTTTCTCTTGGATGTTTGGCTGATCGTAGCTCGAGCGGAAACCATGTCCAGATCCGAGTTGGCAATTCGATGCAGCTGCTCCATTGATTGGTCGGCACCAGGAGCTAGAACGGCCTCGCCTTCGGTTTGCTGAAGAAGAACTTTGGTTTGTTTTTTCTTCTTCTTGTCATGCTTGTCGACAGTTCCGAGAGGGAGAAGTTCGTTGTGCTGGTTCGTCCGTAGGGCAAAACTGTGGCTCCACATTTCGTCATAGTTGAGGGCCTTTTCTCGGGCGGAGAAGCTCATGGTCGGAGTTACGTGCGGGGAAAATGCTGGTTGACTGTGTGCACGGATCATGGACGAAAGTGCCGTGGCCGCTGTCGGTGCGGTCTTGGCGCGTTGTTCGTCCATACGTCGGGCAGCCTCCCGTTCAGTGAGCTCCATGCATCTTGACTTCCATTTGTTGCAACGTTTCTACGAGAAAGCACAACGTGATAATGAAGTCGTTAGCCAAAGTTGAAATTAAGCCTGTGCAAGTTAAAAGCATAGGGGATTTACCTGTGTCAGCTCGTGTACTTTTTGAAGATGTTGATTGTCATGACGGAGATCTTCAATCACTTTGTTTGTGTGTTCCTTCCACTCGTGCTCCTCCTTACTCCCGTCTTCTTTCAGTTTGTCGATTGTTCGTGCCGCTGTAAGATGCATCTTCTTCATCGTGGCCACCTCCCGCAAACGAAGGTGACTTTCCTGCTCCAATATCTCGTTCTCGACTTTCTGTGAGCGCAAAATTAACGGAATACCGCGTTATAAATCGTGGCCGTCAGCACTGCGGTATATCAAATGAAATACTCACCATTCTCTGGAAATGCTTCGCCTGCTGCGTAAATCGATGCATCAAGTTGTCCACTCCGATGCTCTGTAGCTGTAGCTCGTCCTTAAGCTTAGCATTCGCTACCAACGCGTTCTGTGCACAATTCACCGCCACGATAACTGTAAGTACACCATATATACACAAAAGGAGCATTCATTTCCTCGAGATCCAACACACCTTGCTTTCTTCCGACATGGCGTTGAAAGCCTTCTTGAGATAATCGGCGTCAAGCTCTTGGAGCGCTTTCCGGAACGTCTACAGAAAGCAATAAGGCCAGGTTACACTCCTGTCACCAGCTCATCGTAACGCGTTGTTCGGGAATTTACCTTTTCCAACGCCATCTTGTGGTTAAACATGTCAAGCCGCACTTTGTGGATTTCTTCAGCATGCGACTTGTTCTCCTGCTCCATCTCCTGCATCAGCTGCTCTACACGGTCTCGTAACTTGACGTTGGCTGCCTCCAGCACGTCGTACGCCTCAACATGCAGCTCTAGCTGGCAAACTTGGCGACGCAACACGTCGATCTCGTGCTCTGCTTGTTGTTTCTGTGTTGCGTGCTCGTCCTCCAGTAACCTCAACGTTTCCTGATGCTTTTCAGCCTCCCGTTGTAGCAGGTTCTCCATTGCGTTGATCTGGTCCTGTTTGCTCTTGTTGTCGCGGGTCATTCGCTCGATGATCTTCGCTTCCTCTCGCAGTTGAGCCTCCGCTTCCTCCACTCGCTTGCGAAGCTCATCCGTATCAAGCAATCCAAGCAGCAAAATGCGCAATACAGTCAAGGCAACTGACACGACGGTCTCTGATGATCCATTCAACATGCAAAACTGAACTATACAGCAGGACAATGGAGAAAGGATATTCATTCGTGGCGAAAGCAGCATTCGTGCTTGCTGACGACCCTGCCGCCTTCTTAGTTCTTCGTCCAGTCCAAGATATGCAGGTTTAGTTAAGCCATCACGAGCTGGGAGCATTGCACACTTACTTCTTCTTGGGACCCATTGCTGGAAAATGGCACAGAAAAAAATACAGCAAACTACAAACCCCAAATAGCTGGGCGTTTCGCTCCTACCATTGACAACCGTTCTAATCCTTTGGCTGCTGCATAACATCTTGTAAGTTCTAACGGTGTAGAATGCCACCGGGAAGTAATACATGTACATGCAATGGTCGACATTTTGGTGAGACCATGCTTTTGCATTGAGACGAGTGCCCTTCAAAACAAAGCCACAAATCCTAACATTGTTTAGATGTCGTCGGCCCGACAGCATATCTCGGAGCTCAACTCGATGTCACTGCCCTCACCGCGATTGTTTTCCTACATTCCGCAGTGCGAAATCTGCACACAACAACGAGTTGTCGTGCGGATCGCAGCAAAATTTGCCCCCACCCCGCTCACGTGTCCACGCCCTTCAACCAGTCTGCTCACAATGCCGCGAGACATGGGTTCGGCGCAGCTTCTGTTGAGGCGAACATTTTCCAGTGCGATTGAAAAGGGCAGCAACATTCAACGAGTTTCGTTTCGATGGACGACGACGGGGGCAAAGCTCACTGCAATCTTCACCGAGTCGACTGGAGCGCTGATACTTTCGCCTGCAACGCTAAATATTCTACGACCGTTTCTCGTCAAATCGGGGCCGAATAATGGCACATTACAGTGATCAGCGGAAGTGTCCCCCCCCCCCTTCACCATCCGGTTTGTGTGCCCAGTGCCCGCCGATGGAGGACATTCGCAGATCTGCTGGCTTGGTGTTCGAACGCGACAAAGGTGCAGGACCAGTGATTAATCAATCGGCGATAGGAACCATGCGCGCTCCGATGAACTTGGCGCTTGTGATGGCCGTGGCCTCGGCGGCGATTTCGTCCTCGGCAGCTTTCACTTTCGAGGACTCGAAGGTCGCCGGCGAGAGCGACACCGTCGGAGTCGTCATGCCCGCTGACGTTTCGCTAGAGAACAAGGCTATGACCACGAAGAAAGGCATCGCTGCGGCCGAGACCCCAGCTCCGACCTTCACCGACGACGCCGCCGCCCAAACCGTGCAGCAGACAGACTCGACGGACCAGACCGCTCAAACGGCCGTCAAGGCCGACACTTCGCTGGAGAACACGGCAGTGACCGCCAAGAAGGGCGTTGACACAGCCGCCAAGAAGGGCGTTGACACAGCCGCCAAGAAGGGCGTCGACTCGGCCGCCACCCCGGCGCCAACTTTTTCGGATGACACCTCAACTGAGACCGTGCAGCAAACGGATGTCACCCCCGCACCGACCGACGACTCGTACACTACCGAGTCCACGCCGGCCCCAGCCAAGACGCCGCAGGCAACTCCGGCGGCGACCACGCCAGTCTCAGCTCCTGAGGTTACACCTGCACCGAGCACGCCCGCTGCTGAGGAAACTCCAGCTCCGCCCGAGGAAACTCCAGCCCCGTCCGCTGCTGAGGTGACACCTGCTCCGTCGACGCCTATGAGTGAGGAGACGACGCCGGCCAAGACGCCGTGCCCGACGCTGCCTCAGGCCACCCCGGCCGCCACCAGTTCGACCGGCGAAACTACACAGACTACGACGGACGCCTCGACCTCTGAGGAAACTCCAGCTCCACCCGCTGCTGAGGTGACACCTGCTCCGTCGACGCCTACGAGCGAGGAAACGACGCCGGCCAAGACGCCGACGCTGCCTGAGGCCACCCCGGCCGCCACCAGCTCGACCGATGAAACTTCACAGGCTACGACGGACGCCTCGACCACTACTACCTCTGAGGATCAGTCGGGCGATGTTACCCCCGCGCCAACCACGGGGGAGACTGGGGGGTCTAGCTCTTCGGTAGACGTTACTCCGGCGTCGAGCACTCCGTCCGATGGCGAGACAGCCACCGGAAGCGGCAAAACCCCGTGCCCTTCGTTGCCTCCGATCGCAGGTTCGTCCTCATCGGCAACGCCGGCGCCCACCTCCATCGACGATGCGGACGGATCATCATCGACGAAGACGGGCAAGACCCCGTGCCCGTCGCTGCCGCAGCCCAGCGGCAGCAGCAGCAGCAGCAAAACCCCGTGCCCGTCGCTGCCTCAGCCGTCGGCGGGTTCTGCGGCAAGTACTCCTCCCCCCGACCAATCCGTCGAGCAGCAGCAGAGTTCCGGCAACGCCGCCGTCAAGGAACAGAGCTCCGGTGCCGCCGGCCCGATTGCCCCCGCACTGGCAGCGGTCGCTGTTTCAGCCGTCTACCTGCTCCTTTAAAGCTGATCCCCGACAGACCAGCAAACGACCAGAAGTCTCATGTCGTCCATGTGTGTGTGCGTCCGTTGTTCCGAGATGTTAGTACTGCAGACAGAAGTGCAGTAGAGCTCGTCGATATAGGAAGAGAGATCGCCCAGCGCCATTTTTAAAAGCTATTCAACCATTTGTGTCTCCTTCCTTACCCCCACACAGGCTTGGACGATGAGATTCAGACAACACTTCGCAACTTCCGACCATCCTCTTCGTCACCATCCTTGTTTCATCCCGTGGCTCGATTGTCCTTGCATTTTCGCCGTTGCCAACACTTTTGGGGGCCACGGTCGCCGTTTTACAACAATTGTTTTTGCTCACAACAGTGAGAATGTTCGGCCAGTTCACATGTCACTCGGCTGTTAGTCCGAGTCGGGACTTTGCGGCATTTTCCACGGACGTACACGCTTGCGGCTGCCACTCCAGCGCCGGGTGTTACCACTTTGTCATTCACGTTAAATAGTTCAAGGCATTAGAATCGCTGCCGCGATTTCGGTGCTGCAGTTGCCGATCATTGGCGCTTCCGGCCTACAGTATTAATGACCTGCACAAACCACCTTCGAGTCGTGGTGGGTGGCTTGTGTACATGTACAGGGGGGTATCTAAGGAGCACCCGTTGCGGATGCCCCCTAGAGTCTCCCCATGTACAGCAGCTCGTGAATCACGATGCCAAGCACTGAGCTGATACCAGATGACCACCAGAATGCCGGCCATCTGGTCGGCAAAATGCCGGATGTTGGATGTCGGAGGCGCCTATTGTGCCTGCGCCATTCTACATTTTCCGCCCCCACCGCGCGGAGCTGACGCTACACAGGAACGTACCGAACAACATGCGCATGGCGACCAAGCTGGCGGTGCTGGCGGCGGCCTGCGTGGCGCTGAGCTCCAGCGGCGACTGCGCCGACATCACCTTCAGCACCACGGACCTCTCGGGAACAGCCAACGCCGGCGTAGTCGCTTCGGACGCCGACACGGGCAAGACGCCGTGCCCCTCGCTGCCGCAGGCCACCAGCACCGCCGGATCGACCGCGGCAGCCGCATCGACGGACGCACCGACTACGACAGCAGCTCCGGCAGCGACGGAGGCCCCACCAACAACGGAGGCACCAGTAGCTACTGAGGCGCCAGCAGCTACCGAAGCTCCGGCTGTGACAGAGGCGTCGGCAGCGACGACAGCCAAGACGCCGTGCCCCTCGCTCTCCCAGCCTTCGCTGTCGAGCAGCGGCAGCGGCGAATCCAGCGATACCGGTGTCAACAGTAGCAGCAGCTCCGTCAAGAGCCCGTGTCCGTCGCTGCAGACGGCCTCGACGTCGTCGGACGGGTCGGTGGCATCCCCCTGTCCTTCCCTGAAGGTGAAAACCCCGTGCCCGTCACTGTCGACGGCCTCCAAGTCGTCGTCGGAAGACGCCGCCAGCGGCAGCGTCAGCAACGCCGTGGAAGCAGTCGTGTCAGGTCTGACCGTGGTGGCCGTGTCCGCCTCGGCCTTGCTGCTGCTCTAGACGAATGCGTTTTGCTGGTGTGTGTAGTACGCGTGAATTGGACCGAGGTTGCCGCGAAGAGCTCATTGTTTGTCTACGGTATGACATACATGTGCAGGGAGAGCGGCGCCGAGTAATATAAACCCGATGTGTTGCCTGTTGAAGCGTGGATGTGCATATTATAATAACAACGCGCACGCATTATCTTTGCTTGGCACCTACATTTCCAGGAGTAAAAGCTTCACCTCGGCGACGATAGGCAGGAATGTCAAGCATTTCGTGTGACTACAAAAGAGCTCCAGGATAGGGCGCTTCCGCAAAGGCGGTGCAGGTGGTGCAGCACACGAGCAGTCGATTCCGCTGATCCATGCGGAATCCAGCAGCGGACGCGGTACCGGAAACCGGATGGGCGCTAAATCAGTTGACAATTGTTTTTTAAAATCAATTATCCTTGTTTTTGAAGGACGGGGTGAAATCATGGTAGGGTCCAAACCTGTAAAATGCCTGCGGTTTAACATCCATGTGCGGACTCCGCACTGCGGAGCACGCGGTGTTAAACCCAGATCCAAGCAGTGCCATTCTACCGAAGCTTGCGAGCTGCAGCGGGATTAGGGTTCTGTCACCAGCAAGTGCAGCGAGCCGCCAGTGTTACTTCGGACAGCATGGCGCTATGTTGAAGCCCATGCCATCCGCCCTCACATTTTTACTTTACCATTTCGATAAGGTAAAAAACTAAAAAACATAATTAACTTAAGTGTGCATCAAACCTAACCCGTGTAGAATATATTTGCAGTATAATACTAGCACCAGCCTTTTTCAACAGCTGGTTGCAGATATTTCGGCGACAGCGATTGGTTTTCGAATTTATTACGGAACCGTTAGAGGTCAGATTTTTTTAAAACTCTAAACACCCAGGACTATCCAGGATTGAAGAAGAACATAAATTATTGCATATAAATATTTGCGAGGGAGAGCATGCGCGGAAGCGCTCTGCCACCTCTCAGGAAGCACTTGTAGCAACCGCGAATCATACCTCCGCTAGAACGTCGCCTCCGCGACACGTGTTTTGTTTCTCAGTGAGGTACATTGATGTCATTTAGTTCTTTGCTAACGGCTTCTTATGTCCGCTCTGCCAGCTGCCTTATTATCACCCATCAGCTGCGCTCCCACAGGCTACTCCGGTGCCGCTGTGGTCGCCGCCGCACCCCCTAAAGGACTGCTTGTGCATTCCCTATCAGGTTTGCATTTCCATGTGTGGTGATCCAATGCCCAAAATGCCTCCGCGACTTTGCTGCCTCGAACGACTCTGAAGACTGGGCCGACTGGGCCGCCTCCGCGACGTTGTTGCCTCAAATCGGTCTCAAGGCTGAACGCGGGTACCAGGGGACGCATGGATATCGACCGTCTACTCGCTCCGAGCGATCCTGCCGCAGAATGAGAAGATCACGAGCAAGTTGGGCGTGTGACTGTGGATCAACCTTTCGAAAACCCCACCCTCTCAGCACAAAGTAGCACCAACATTTCAAGCGATGCTCTGACCAACGCGGAAGTTGCTACTGAAGTTCATGATCTCAACCGCGCCTCCGACCTGGTCATCCGGGTAAAATGGTATTTAAGGCCAATGAGCGTGTGACTCCTCAACAACAATGTCATGTTGATTGCTTCATCCCTAGCGTATATTGAACAGTACGCTGAACGCACTTTCCAGACCACACCAGTAAAATAATTTATTAGAGCCGTGACAAGCGCAAAAAAAGCATCACCATGACAAAGAAGGTCCAACGGGGCGAAGTCGAGCTGTTACTCGAACATATCAATCCCTTCCAGCGTGTATACATAGGTGGTGGAGTGGATCCGCTAAAATTAGCAGGGATATCAAACTCACACACACTGCGCCCAGACGCTGACTAACGAAGGGGGTACTCCGATAACCATGTAGTTGTTGAGTGGTTCACCTTGTGTACCCGTTGGTGGGCAGGTACAGCTCTCTAGTTGACACGATATACGCGCTTGGTGAGACTTGAACGTCCTTGTGGGACTGGGAGGTGGAATCTGTGTGGGAGTTCCTTCACACAGGGTCCGGGTAGTTGTGTCTTGAGTTCCTTGCCGTCGACCTTGTGGATCTGGCCTTGGGTACAGGATCCGGAGTTATTACCTTGATGGGGTTTTCCTTTACGTTGCTTGCCGCTCCCTATAGCGGGATCTTGGGGGGGGGGGGGGATTGGATGACAAGAGCTACTAGCCAAGCTATCTAATGGACTGCCACGTAGTGCAAGGTGTATCACTCGGTTGAAGTAGGTACCAATACAATCGCAGTACTAATAACCGCTTGCGCACTTCCACGCATATTCGACTCTGATTTCTGTTAGCCTTGGACCTACCCCATACCGTATCATATCATCCCGCGAGGGAATCTCTCCACCGCTGGCTCTAAATACTGGTCTGCATTGACTTCCCCTAAGCTAGGAACCATACCCCTCGAGGACCTGAATGGCGTTCATCCAACGTTACGCGTAACATCCTGGTTTTAACTTTAAAAAAAACAGTTCAGTGCACGCTTTTGGGTTAGGTCGGAACATGACTAAAACGGCACAACGAGGTGCACCGGGAACTAGTGGTGGCTCGGGTATGAATCCGGATAAACTAATGCTTTTAATGAGGCATTCAGACGAACTTAGGGTGATCTTCCGCAAAAGTTATACACCTAACTGTTGGATGCATCCCCACCAAAACATCAGTAATCATTTGTGTGCCCGATGTCATTTAGACTTGGATTCAGTATAGAAACTTGACCAGAAGCTAGAACTTATGCCTTCAAAGCATTTTCGGCTATCTCCATGCTATATGCGTTTTAATATGGACATTGGATGCCCCCAGACTCTTTGGTCGATTTATATCCCTTGCCTTCATTCTGGCTTGATCTTGGTATTTCGAGTATGAACTCATCGTGCAAATTTGATTCCGACATATTCGGCTAATCACTGCACGGCATTTTATATTTGGATGATTTGATTGGACAATATATCTAATCGCGCACTCAATTAATTCCGCGAACTGAACTGATTTTTTAAGTTAACTGGTATATCGGTGGAACCAATTTCACTAAATCCCAAACTATGACAGTGGAAATTGACTAAAACTTCTGGGGTAATACAAATAGGACATAGTCATAAGTTGGTTTGTCCTCGTCTGCTCGTTTTATTGGGGCAACGATATATTATATCGTTGCCCCAACAAAACGCAATACCATACCGCTGCCGTCAACAGGGTCACTCGACACTCTCCGTCTCGTTCGACATAATGGCCGACAATGAAGCAAGCGAACGTGGCCCTCGCAAGCGCGTCGGTGCATTGGGACGGATCAGCGGCGATGAGCCTACCGGATGCGTCGTCAATGTACATCCATCCCCGAATCGTCAACAAGTACCCGCTGGAGTCGCCATTATCGACTTAACCCCTTGGACGCGGAGGGTCGGAAATTGGCCTTATGCTGTTCAGAACAGCGTAAGAACGTCTTGATCTCACTATGTTTTTAAATCCGCAACATGAATCATCGCCACATCCCAGAAATCGAAGGGATCCTATTGGTCCACGTTTTCAAATAGAAGCCATTTATTGGCTTACGAAACACATGAACTTGAAGTACCGCGGGTAAGCGCGTGCATATATTTTTTACAATTTGAAATATCGGTTCCCCTTGTCGCTTTCGCGGCAAACCACTCATTCTTCGATTTCGTCGCGTCGGTCGCAAGCATGGCGTTCGCCATGGACTTCCACGTGATATGACCCCTGCTTCGCAGGGAAGGATGGAACTGGAAGCCAGCTACCAGGATCCAGATACAGTAAGTGAGTGTTTGCATTATAGGTTCTGTATATCGTTTATTTGACGTCTTATTCTTTGCTTGCTGCAGTCACAACTACGTCAAACCTGGTCGCAGACTGAGGGGAGGCAAGCGAGGCGTGGACTTCTTCAACGGGGAGGATGAGCTGCTGGCTTACGTGCGTACCCACATCGCCAACATCGTGGTGCTGCCGCCGGCACAAGTAAGTACGTTCAACATGAATGGCCACCGATGCATGCATAGTTATTATGGGTTGTCAACTGACATGTGTACGTATGTGATACAGTCCAAAGTACGCTTCCAGATGAAGGACATGCTCGCTCAAAACGTCCAACAGTTGCTGCTTCTGCTGCCACGTCCAGCCCACCGGCAAAGCCAGCTAAACCCGCGGTGAAGAGGTCCGTGTCCAAGCTGAAGCCTCTTGCAACCAAGGCCAAGCAGCCCAAGAAGCTCACAAAGAAGCAGGTAGCTGCAGAAGCGGGTACACGGGCAAGGAGCTAGCTGCATATGGTAAAGTGTGAGGTGAGAGCAACAGCACTGGTACGAAAGCTGCTTGGGTTAGTGTGAACGATGTGTGTACTAACTATGCTTGGGTTTGCACAGCGGCAGATAGTAAAGCGGTTTTACCACCAGGACAAGAGCCACTCTTCAGCACCAACATCAACACCACTTTGGAAGGTAAAATATGTTGGATTACGAAGACACGTTCAAAGCTGACACGGTATGTTATTGACACAGATAATGCTGATGGCAACGACGCCACTGCTTCTGATGATGACGAGAACAGCGAATCTGCGCGCGCCAATGCTGACATCGTTGGTAATGCTGACGCGGACGACCCGGCAGCTTCGTCTAATGCTGACGCGGAGGGACAGGAAGCTTCCTCTAATACTGACGCGGAACAACCCGATGTGTCGTCTAATACCTCCGTGGGTGCCACCGAAGCTGTCCCTACTGCTGATTCGGACTGTGTGGGGCCGGACGATACCGCTGACGACAGCCGTTCACCTTCACAAGATAGTGCCGACGAACAGATGACAACAGAGGATGTAACCGCAGTGTCGAATTCGAACGCCGCACACAAACAGCGTGTTCGAGAACGGCGTATGCACCGACTGAACAATGGCGTCCAGCGTCTCCTCCAAAGGCAGTGTAAGGTGTGCTCCTGCTACAAGCCCGAACGAAAGAAGAGAGGGGGGGGGTCCTACTACTGTGCGCCATGCTTGCAAGGGAAGAGAGGCTGGATGACGTTGTGTAACAAGGAGCGCGGACATCCGAATAACGAGGGCCTGACGTGCACGCAGATCTGCACCTGGTGTGGCAAAGAGGGGGGGTTGCACCCAAGGCAAGCCACATCCGCGACCGTGGAGTAGCGAAAGAGTAGCTGGAAGTGCTGCTTGATTTTGATAGGTACTGTGTTAGTTCGCACCGAGATATAAGCAGCGCAGCTAGTGTGGCTGATGAAGCTGCAGCTCTCACATGCGCGAGGAGTATGAGGCGGAGATGATGCAGGACGACTCGGACAGCAGCGACGAAAACGAGGACGACCTCACGTTCGCGGCCGCGTCCAACGGCGGTGCTGAAGACGACGACGACGACTCCGCTCAAAATGTCCTCCCTCGCGCCCACAGTCCTTCCCACCATCAAATTCATAAATATCATGATTGCGCGACGTCGAGCGGTTAGCTGTGATTGGCTTAAATGAAAAGATTCAGAGCGCAAATCTGCTTTGCAGGAATTATTACCCGGGAGGTTAGCTACAATCGGTGCGAAAAACGTCCAAAATGATACTTGTCTACATTATATCATACCAAGCGCCATATTATTTTTTATGCCGTCCGGGACGGGTTAAGCGTTTTATAATGCCGTCCATGTCACCCCTCCGCGTCCAAGGGGTTAACCGATGGCATCATTGACTTGACAGGATTATCGACTGGTGAATCGTATTAAGCGACGAGTTTCATGTTGAATTTGAAGTTGAATACAATGCTTTCATTCTTAGTACAACTATAAATCTTTATCTTAGTTCCATACTTTCTTACTTCTCTTGAGGAACGCACATGCAAGTTGCGTACCTATCTTCGCCGATTCTTACACGCGATACTCCATAACGCTGCACGGCCACAATAACTAGTGTCCAGTGGGCGGGGTCGGGAATTTGTGTCTCTCAACAACAAGTGACGACATAATATGCACGTCATTCTGATCCTCGCTCATGATATCTAGATCATAACTGATCACGGCGTCATTCAACCATGCATCTTCCGCAAGAAAGCCCACCACCAGATCAAAGCTGATCTCTTTGCTTGCGTCTTCTCTGTAAAGCTGAGATTGCATGCAGCACGACGCATATCTAGTAACCACTTCGCTGGCTAGCTGCACAAGTCGTTGGTGTACTTGATTAGCTGCTCTACTGCTAAAAGGAGTCTTGTGTGCGAAAAACTCAACTGGTCGGCCTGAAACCTTTGAACCCGCTAAGCCAAATCACGAGCCCACCACGCACAACTTTTCTTGATTCTGTAAAAGGATGTCATAGCGTGCACATATTGGCTGTAGCATACCGGATATAGTCAGATATTATTGCTTTAACAAGGTTAACAAGATCCAGCAACAATATTCACTCGTTGTTGCAACGTTACCGTACCTTGAGAACGGATCCAGTTCTGGTGTGCCCCAGACTGCCAAGGCAATGTCTTCAATAGAGCGTGGAGTACAAGTGATATCCGCCACACTTGGTTCCCCATGGATGGTCTTGCGTTCAGCTTCTTATGTACTCCAAAAATAGTCAATTGCTGCTTATAATGAGATCACCAAGTCTTCAGGAATAACGTAGTTGTAGGAGTAGGAAGCACCCAGTTGCCACGTAACCTAATTTACACGCCTAGACTGCCCATGCAACGTTTGCCCATTCATGATGCATGGGTACTTGTCAAGGATGATGGTTGCATCTTTTAGCCGGGGTGTGTTGAGAGCACACGTATTGACATTGCTTACAGTGGCTGTTAGACTCTTGATATACTCAACCGCAATATACCGAGGTACAGCGGGGACTGACGATCAATTCTGTCATAGCTTCTTCCGAGGATTTCCTCGGACAAGGTGCGGCATATTTAGCTGTACACCGCTTTTCTTTCTGTCGGCTGCGAGACTTGGGACTGGCGACGTTGGTGCTTCCGTTTGAGCGTTGTTCCGGTCCTCTTCTTCCAAGCTGTCATTACTCTGCTCCATTTCATTCATCAAATCTAGCGCATCAGCGCAGTCGCCACGACTATCTGTCTTGTCGGCGTCAACAATAGTGAGACCCTTCTGCCGCGCAGGTTGCCCAACACATCTACGTTACGTTAAATTCGCACAGCATCATCACACAAGCACCCGCACCACTAGTTCCACTGCCAGCGGTTGCCACTGCTGCAGTAAGCGCATCATCTGCAGGAGCATGATGCACTGTGTGGCGCACACGTGCACCTTCATCGCCTCCTCCACCGACGACCACGTTGTCACCGCCGCCACCACACACGCCGTCGGCCTTGCTGGCGTCAACTATAGTGGTGTCTGGCTTCCGCTCAGGCTGGCTACAATCTATTCAAGACAGCAACGACGTTAAGCAAACGTCGCACGGCATCAGCACACAAAGTACACGCACCATCACTTCAGCCGTCAGCACTTGACATTGAACCAGCAGCATTCTGCGTTGCGTCACGGACACCAGCACCTCCGCCGTCGGCCGCGTTGTCGCTCTTCCAGCGTAAACAGTAGTGGCACCCCCTTGCCCGGCGGTTGAGCTGAATCTGCCCCGCATAGCAACGTTAATTTAGCGTCGCACGGCAGTAGCAATCAAAGCACAAGCACCATCACTTCCGCTGCCAGCGCTTGACGCTTCAGCAGCACGTGACGCGGCTGCAGGACCAGCAGCATGCTGCGCTGCGTTGCGGACACCAGCATCTCCGCTGTAACGGGGCTAGAAGTACCGTCACGGTCTTACACTGGTGTTGCAAGAGGAAGCTCGGAATAGTAAACCCAAGTGTATGGGGTTTGGGGCAAATATAACTCTGTTTTCATTAAGGCTCA